>CAJHQP010001165.1:0-128005 GCA_905132765.1 Moricandia arvensis | reverse complement strand
GTAACATCCCAAAACCACGACCAAAAAAACCTTAAAAGAATCCGCTAAGACTGCAACCTGTTAGGGTTAAAACTAAGTGTTCCCATCCCTTTTCTTATAAATAGTAGTCTCCTTCTCTTTCTCCCATCAGAAATTCCAGAGCAAAGCCCTATAGAGATTCCCAGAGACAAGAAAACCCTGGCCGCCTCTCCTTTTTTCTTCTCTCTCTCTCTCTCTCTCTCTCTCTCTCTCTCGTGCGCGCACGCGCTAGCCTCTCTTCTCTCTCTCTCCTCAAGCAGTCTTCTCTTTCTCTCTCCTCATCGTTTCCATATGTTGGGTGCAAGCCGGCGACCATCGCGAGTGGTGGTGCCGAGGTTTCTGTGTTTGTTGTTGCTTGATTTCCTACCCTCTCATCCTAGATCTCCATATCTAATAGGTGCGGTGTTTCGAACCCATATCTCTTCTCATGTCCTTTATATTGTTGAATGTGGAACTTAGACTGGTTAGCTTTGATTGTCGTTAGGTTGTTAGTTCATAACGAAAGCTAAGATGTTAGATGCATAGATCATGCTGCATAAGCATGCTCATAATGTTAATGTACCTTAATGGACTTCTGTGTGCTGATGTGATGATTGAATGATTGTTTGATATGAGTGTTGGGTGAAAGATAAGCTTCTTAGAAGGAATTTAACATATGTTTACGTAACATGTTAACGGACCGATTAGATGAATTATAAGTATGTGTGTATGTAATGCGAAATGATTTGAGTGTGACACCAAGAACGAGTGGTGTCCAGAAATGAATGAATGTATTTTAAGTAAAGAAAGAGGAAAAGTAAAGGAAATGAAATTATAAGCCACCGGAAATGGTGGGGGTCTATACAGGAAATGCATGACCGTGGTGTTTAAAAATGGGATAAGATTAGAGGTGCCGATAAGATCGAGTCCCGCCATTTTTAAATTCGATAACATTAACCAGAAGCCTAGTATATTACATATAATCTAGGATTTCATAAAGCAGGGGAACAGTACAAGCATACGACCTTACATACGAGAAGCTGGTAATTATTTCAGAAAAAACTACCTCTGCTGCATTAGCTAATAGGATATTTTCAAGCCACTTGCTCGTTAAACATTCTAAATAATTTACCCTTAATGTTTTCCTACATGAAGAAGAAAGGTAACATCTACCAATAACGCGTCAAAGAAAATAAAACTACTAAACGACCTTAAACATACATAGGAGGATATAAATAACACACATACAAAAAAAATATTGAGCCAGATCCTTCAGTATTTCATATGCAACTAACCTAGCTTCAAGAATAAACAAAACATGCTAGCTTTTGAACTTTAATGTGAAAGAAAAGGACAAGAGAACTATCATTTTTAGACATTTATGTGATGAACTATATTTTCAGTCCTTGCATAGAAAATAGCCACTGATACATGCTCAAATTACCCTAGGTGAGCTAATGATTACTCTCTCAAATAAAAGACTCAGTTGTAGTACTTACGGATCGAATCCACAGAGAGCGAGGCCATACAACATATTTGATAATCAACTTAGTTATGCTAGGAAATTAAATAAACTTTAAGAACTAGTAAATCAGGAATGAGTTAGTTGTAAGCAATTATGGAAAATATCAAGATCTAGGGTTTTCAGGTAGTGAATTATATTGGATAGAAGCCAATGAGTTTTCAATCATAGAACACGAATTTAATAAGTAAAGATATAATTTATATCTATCTATGCCTAAGCTCAGAGTCTACAACATTTGTATACAAATTCGAAATGACCGTCGATCGATGGTATACAAACGACATTGATTGATGGCTTTCTTAGTCAAGCATTAACCGACCCGATTCGCTAAGTTCACTTAGAATAACTTGACTTATATTTCGATTATCCCTAACAACTTAAGCTCAACAAGATTAGTTCAAGTAACGATCTTATTCTCGCAGGTATCAATTATCCTAATATCAGGGTTCTCGTTAGCTACTCAAGAACACAAACATAAGCACAATACTGATGATATATCTAATAATCACCCTAGCCATTCTATTGTTTGGCTAATCCGTCAAAACCATTAATAAACCATAAATCTTACAAGATATCTACTCAAACATAGCTAAGCAGAAGATATCATAAACATAAAATAAATTAATAGATTTTGGATAGAAAACTGGGGTTCCAATACAAAGCTTGAAAGAAGTCTTGATCTTCTCCCCTAAAACAACTAAATCTCTAAACCTGTAAAAGAGATCTCTTTGCATAAAACATAAGCAAAGATAATATATGTTAGTTTAGTGAAGAACAGAGTGAAGAATAATGAAGAACAGGTGAGAGAGAGGGAGTTTGATTCGAAATGGTTAAGAGAGAGAGTAGGGTTTGTGTTACTCGACAGAGAGAATAAGAGAGAGAAGGAGTTTATTTCCTTGGATTAAAATGAACTGCATACAACTGAATAAATAAGCAAAGAGAGCAGAGAAAGAAAAGAATAGAATAATGGGTTCTGGCCGAGGGAAAGTGACATGTCCTGAACGGCCAGAAGCTCTAAATGGAACATGTGACTTTGTCTATTTAAAATATCTCCACTTGCTTCTGCTTCCCAACGGGTCTCTTGACCATTCAAACCAGTTTGAATCCCTCTTGGTCGATTTGAATTAAACTCCTTGTCTTCCAAGTCAAGCTAGGTCAGAGTTGGTTGCTTGGGCGCCAAGGAGTTGTACGGACAGACTTGCTTCACAAGTCTTGTATGGATCACTTCTCTTTACTTAGACCAAATGTTCCTCTCTTGATCTCTTCTTGCTAAATGTCTTCATGTCAATACTCCCCCTCAAGCTTGACCATAAGATTTGATCAAGCTTGGAAACCATGAAGACTTCCCTCATTAAAACCTTAATATGCAAAACCCACTGGGATAAAAACATACTAAGGAAAGAGTAGAAGCTCCATGGCTAAGGGGATCACGCCTGGGTGATATCAATGAGTCCAAGCTTGGGATATATGGACTCACACACCTTAGTACTAGCAGCTTTGGTGAAGATGTCAGCTAACTGATCTTCACTCCTTGTATAGCAAGGCAGAATGACTCCTTGGGTTATCACTTGTCTCACTTTGTGGCAGTCCACCTCAATGTGTTTAGTTCTCTCATGAAATACTGAGTTTGAGGCTATATGGATAGCAGCTTGGTTGTCGCAGTGCATGGTGATTGGTGCAGTGATCTCTATCCCCAAGTCTTTGAGAAGTCCTTTGATCCACACTAACTCATTTGTTAGTTTCCTCATGGCTCTATATTCTGCTTCAGCACTTGAGCATGAGACCACCTTTTGCTTCTTGCTCTTCCATGTGACCAGATTGCCTCCTATGAAGGTGCAGTAGCCTGTGGTTGATTTCCTATCATTCCTATCTCCTGCCCAATCAGCATCACAATAGCCAACCACTTCTGTGTTGCCATTACAGCCCATCCCTACTCCTTGTCCAGGAGCTCCACTGAGATATCTGAGTACCCTTTCCACCATTTTCCAGTGATGAACCTTTGGCACTTGAATATGCTGGCTCACCTGGTTCACAGCAAAGCATATATCAGGTCTAGTGATGGTTAAATAGATAAGCTTACCCACTAGTCTTCTGTATTGCTTTGGATCATCAAATGGTGTGTCTTCATACTCCCCCTCACGCGAAATCTTATAGCCATCTTCTAGTGGAGTCTTGGCTGGTTTCTCTCCAAGCATACCTGCTCCATTCAGAAGATCAAGTGTGTACTTCCTTTGGGACAAGAAGAGCCCCTCATTAGAGCGGCATACTTCAATTCCAAGGAAGTACTTTAGCTCACCTAAATCCTTGATTTCAAATACAGATTTTAGATAAGCTTTAGTGATTTGTATACCTTCTTTGTCACTCCCTGTGATGATGATATCATCAACATACACAAGGATGACTACTATACCTTGTTGGCTGGTGAGAGTGAATAGAGTATGGTCTGCCTCAGATCGTCTAAACCCTTTTCCATTCAGGGTGGTACTGAGTTTATGATACCAGGCTCTTGGTGATTGCTTTAACCCATAGATAGCCTTCTTGAGTCTCAACACATTGCCTGGTTTCACTAGGTACTCTAGACCAGGAGGAGGTCTCATGTAGACTTCATCTTCTAGTTCCCCTTGAAAAAAAGCATTCTTCACATCCATTTGCCATAAGTCCCATTTCAAGTTGGTAGCAATAGAAATGATGATTCTGATGGTGTGAAGTTTTGCAAAGGTATCAAGGTAATCTTCTCCATAAGTTTGAGTGAATCCCCTTGCAACCAGCCTTGTTTTCTTACTTTCTGGTTTACCATTGGCTAGATACTTGATGGTGAAGATCCACCTACTTGTTACTGCTTTCTTTCCATTTGGGAGTTCAGCCTCATACCAAGTATCATTGTCTATCATGGCCTGAGTTTCATGACCCACTGATTCCTTCCATTCCTTATCCTTCATTGCTTCTTCATAGGATCTTGGTATGTATTCTTGATCCAAGTTGCTCATGAGGACTCTATGCTCTGCTGGATATTGAGCCAGAGAGCATGTGGCTTGAATGGGATGAGCTACTGCATTTGCATTGTAGTATACCCTTGTGTTCGTCCAGTTAGATGGGGGTTGCCTGATTCTTGTGCTTCTCCTTAATGGCTGTACCTGAGCTTCTTCATCCTCATGGGTTTGTGGTTGAGGCTGCTCCTGGGTTTCTTCTGAACCATGTTGATCATGAATTTCAGAACCTTCATGATGTATTGTCTCCTCTGGTTCTGGTTGGTTTCCCCCCTCAGGATCAAGATGGGTCTCATTTTCAACCGTTCCAGCAGTTTGAGCAGGTCCTTCTCTTGTTTCCTCCCTGGCCTGAGGCTGACTAATACCAAGACTTTCTAGGATGATCCTCAGGTTGTTTGCTCTGTCTGAAGGCGCTTGTGAGAGATCCTTCAAGTTATCCCAGCTCTTCTCATCATAGTACCCTCTAGACTCCACAAATTTCACATCCCTTGAGACCATAACTCTCCTAGTTTCTGGTACATAGCACTTGTATCCTTTCTGGTTGGCTGAATAACCAATAAACATTGCTTTGACACTCTTTGCTTCAAGTTTGTTTCTCTGTTCTCCTGGAATCAATACAAAGCACATACACCCAAACACACGCAAGTGATCAATGGATGGTCTAGTTTTGTTCAATACCTCATAAGGAAAGACATCATGGAGAACACGTGTGGGTGTTCTATTGATCAGATAGCATGCTGACACCACAGCATCCCCCAAAACCTCTTTGGAACATTTGTGTGGAACATCATGCTTCTGGCCACTTCCATAAGATGTCTATTCTTCCTCTCAGCCACTCCATTTTGTTGTGGTGTGTATGGGCAGCTTGTCTGATGAATGATTCCATGCTTGGCTAGGTGGTTTTTGAAAGCATGGCTTGTGTACTCCCCACCATTGTCTGACCTAAAAATTTTAATCTTGGCATTGAAGTGATTAGTTATATAGCTTTGAAAGTTCATAAAAGCTTCTAACACCCTATCTTTTGTTTGAATTAAGGTCAGCCAAGTGTATTTCGATTTCTCATCTATAAAAGTAACAAAATATTTGTGGTTTTCCCTAGAGATACAAGGAGCAGTCCACACATCAGAATGAATTAGATCAAAGCAGTGCTCATAGATAGTTGTTGATTTAGTAAAAATAGACTTGCAATGTTTGCCAAGGATACAAGCTTCACAGCTATCAGTTTTAAAGGAAAGATTAGGCAACATTAAGCTTAAAGCACGAGAATGAGGATGACCTAATCTAGCATGCCATAATACATTAGAAGGTAAGACAGGCATAGAGCTAAAAGCACAAGAAATATCAGAACTAAGTTTGGTGTCTTCAAGCAAGTACAACCCTTCCTTGCTCACACCTTTCCCAAGCATCTTACTTGTCTCAATATCCTGAAAATGAACATCATTAGGGCTGAAAATAACTTTGCAATTGAGATCAGTAGTAGCCTTTTTAACTGAAAGCAAGTTGGAAGCAAATGTGGGCATATAAAATGCCTTAGAATCCTTATCAAACAATTTCAAGTTCCCTATGCCTCTAATAGGTACTCTATCACCATTAGCAATTACTACACTTCCTAAGGCACGTTCAATGTTGCTAATAAGACTAGAGTCCTTAATCATGTGATGAGATGCTCCTGAATCAATAATCAATGGTTTATCACTCAATGATTTATTTAAAACATTTCTACTGATGTTACCAGAGTTTGCATTGAGTGCCTTGATAAGGGCCTCAACGTCTGACTTGCGGATGAAGGCATCATCAGGGGCTGGTTGAGATGTGGCTCCAACTGCATAGGTGGTAGAAACCAGAGCTCTTCCTTCACCATTTGGACGCATAGGCTGAGAGGTTTGCTGAACAGCTTCACTGGCCCTTGCTTGGTTAAATCTTGATGGTGGCCTGAGGTGTGGGTGAAGAATCCAGCACTGGTTCTTCATGTGACCACTCTTCTTGCAATGCTCACAAGTAACTCGCCGGTTCTCTGGTTTGAAGAAGACCTTGTTAGCTGAGGCTTCAGCCTTGTGAGCCATGTTCAAGTCACCTTTTCCACCAAATAGACCCACTGAGCCTTGCTCCTTCTGGATTTGAGCACATACCTCCTCAAGGGTAGGTAACTTGTCTGCCCTCAACAGATGTTTGATGAGGTCATTGTAACCTGGATTGAGAGTGAGGAGTAGACCAAACACCTTGTCTTGCTCACGCCTCTCATTCAGTATGGTAGGATCCGTAGTACTTGGCCTCAACATCTCCAGCTTTGCCCAGAGAGCTCTGAACTTACCAAAGTGTTGGTTAAAGTCCATATCTTCCTGGTTCAAGCAGTTGATGGCCTTCTTTACTTCAAAGACCCTACTGAGGTTGGATATGTTTCCATATACCTTCTGAAGGGTATCCCACAACTCTTTTGCGGTTTCACAGTATGAGTAGGCCTCCATTATGGGGCCATCAAGTGAGCTCTGGATGATGTTCAGCACCATAAAGTCCTCTTGACTCCATTTGCCTTCATCTGCCACCACAAGCTCCTTGCCGTCTTCTCCTTGAATGGTTTGTTTTGGCGTCTCACCTGGAGTGATATGGGACCATAAACCTCTTCCACCAAGGGCATTCTTGATCAATCTTGACCAGAGAAGGTAGTTCACTCCTTTTAGAGTGACTGGAATCACCACTGCCTTGTTTTGCTCCATTTCGAGTTGCTATTATCCAGTGGGTAAAAGGATGTATCCAAGAGTTTTTGAGAAAGAAAAAAATAGTTTCTGGATACTAAAGCAAACAGGAAACAGAGATGAACAAGTATACTTTGTTTATCTTGTGAAGAGATGAAGCAAAAATGAGGAAGAATACTTGATGAACTCGCAAGAACAAGGCTATTATCCACTGGATAAAAGAATGTTCTTCAAGAAAATCAAGAACTAATCGGATGAAAAGAAAGAGTGAAGTGAGTAGAGTAGATTTGCGGAAGAAAATATAGGTTTAGGAGCTTTGAGGCTCTGATACCATGTTAGTTTAGTGAAGAACAGAGTGAAGAATAATGAAGAACAGGTGAGAGAGAGGGAGTTTGATTCGAAATGGTTAAGAGAGAGAGTAGGGTTTGTGTTACTCGACAGAGAGAATAAGAGAGAGAAGGAGTTTATTTCCTTGGATTAAAATGAACTGCATACAACTGAATAAATAAGCAAAGAGAGCAGAGAAAGAAAAGAATAGAATAATGGGTTCTGGCCGAGGGAAAGTGACATGTCCTGAACGGCCAGAAGCTCTAAATGGAACATGTGACTTTGTCTATTTAAAATATCTCCACTTGCTTCTGCTTCCCAACGGGTCTCTTGACCATTCAAACCAGTTTGAATCCCTCTTGGTCGATTTGAATTAAACTCCTTGTCTTCCAAGTCAAGCTAGGTCAGAGTTGGTTGCTTGGGCGCCAAGGAGTTGTACGGACAGACTTGCTTCACAAGTCTTGTATGGATCACTTCTCTTTACTTAGACCAAATGTTCCTCTCTTGATCTCTTCTTGCTAAATGTCTTCATGTCAATAATATAAATAAGGCAAAACTCGTCCATGAGCAATCTTGTAATTTCTGTGACTTGAGCTTCAGGTCGCGTACTCTGTAAATTGGACTTTTGTGTGTTGACCGTCGATCGACGACAAGGGTGCGTCGTCGATCGGCGCAAATCTCTGTCTCGACTCGTACATTGCTAATTTCGACCAGTTACGAGGTTCATCTCTCTTTGAGCTCCAGAAAGCCTCGTAATCTCTATCCAAAATGCACGTGGACCAAAAAAGATTCTAAAACACATCCTAGACACACATAACAGACTCCAAATAGGACCTATAACTTGGTCTAAAAGTGGCAAATATTAGGACCTATCAACTCCCCCTTACTTAACATTTTGCTTGTCTCAAGCAAAACATGGGTAAACTAGTGGCAGAAGTTTGAAAACATAGGGACTCACAAAATCTCTAGCTCATCATTTTCACCTTAACTATGTTGCAACCACATTAAACTAATGTAAATCTTTGAGAATCTTTACATATCTTATCCTTGTATAGCAACCAAATTCATTCTATCAACAACTTAGGAAATACTAGTCTGACTCACCCCTCTACTAACCTCATTTCTTTCATAAAATAAAAATGTAGGTTATGTATGCGAGGACACATGGACTCTTACCCTTGCAAGTATCTGAACACACAAACAGTCTTCTCGGATCTCTTTATGTCCTCTTTCTCTCTTCTCTGAATCTCTTTATACTTTTCTTATAAGTCTAATGAATCAATGATGCTGATACACTCCATCTTGTTCATCTTTCTTTTTTTTACGACAAGGTATAGGCGAATAATGGGGTTAAAAGTAATTTACCTACTCATCGCTTCCACAATATGTGATCATTCCTTTCTGATTTTGAATAATGGGATCATAGGTAATTTACCTACCCCTCTGCATCTTTCAAGAAATCATCTTAATCTTTTATATAGATGCCAAGAGAGAGGGAGAAGGGAATCAAAAGAACACAGATTTTTACGTTACAAATTTACAAGAGGAATTCGATCCAATGTATGCCAAACCCAAAAGGAAGCTAATAAGTCAAAAGCTTTGGTTCCTTCAAACTTTCTTAGCAAGTGTGATACAATGGCAGGATGATCCACTTTGGCTAGTTCTCTCTGAAATCAACAAATCTAGAATGGTGCTATAGAATGTTTAGATAATAAGTAAAAATTTAAACTGATCATAATCCCCTTCTTACCTTAATAAAACTCAATAAAACACATAATAATAAAACTCAAAATAGAAAGCAATATCAGTAAGTTTCCTCTAAGACTTAAATAACAATGTACCCAATGTTATCCCGTCTCGGTTAGGTGGGAAAATTTAAATCATAAGTAAAAGCTTGAAGAAGAACTCATACCAAACTCTTCAATGAGTGTCGACCGATGGTAAGTGATGGGTGTCGACCAATGGGATCGGTATCGATTGATGGTAGTGCATTGTCGTCGACTGATGCTAGTTCTCGATCTTCTTGTTTCTTATTTTTACTGCAAATAAAAAAATACAGAAATTAGTAAAATCATGAAAATAAAACGAATTTAGACATACCTAATAGTGGGTTGCCTCACTCAATGCTTGGTTATAGTATTTAGCTTGACATTTAGCACTGTATGGACTAAGATGGGTGTAGAGTATCACTTGTTGGAAAACAAGTTTCCACATCTTCTTTGCTCATCTGAAACTAGGTACCAATTAAGCTTCTAATGGCTTCTTCACCTTTGGTTTTTTGGTTTTCCATGTTCTCTTGGTGACCTCAATTTGACTCATCCTCTCCTGAAGGTTGTCAATGCAGTTGTATAACCAGCCAATCCTACTATCTCTTGGTATGAATATATCATCCAGACTCCTGAAATATTTTCCATTATCATGTCTTGAGATGCATAAACTCCATCAAGTTTATCTTCAAGCAGCTTTTGAGTTACCAGCCTCTATCTAAATGGTCCGCGTGAAGCGCCGAACGATGGTCGTGCATGTTCGTTGATCGATGGTGCTTTTTTGCTTCATTCGCGTCTTGTCTCTGAATCTTCTGATGAGTAGAGTCCATCTTTTGCTTCATCTCTTCCATACATGTGGTTAACCAGCTGATATTGTTGTTGAATGGGTGATATATACCATCAATCCTCTTGTAGTAATATATCCATCAACATTTCATGTTCATTGTAGATTCCTTGTACCATGTCATCTACTTCTGCTCAGCTGTAGTAGTCAGGTGATGGTCCGGTCTCCTCAAAATTTTCTGCATACTCTGGCAAACAAATTTGAGTGTGTCCAAAGATGGCTACGTTCTGAAGAATATCTTTGATGTCTTCCTTGGACACATTGATGATTATGCCATCTATGGCTCGTGCATTGACATAATTGTCTCTATAAACTCCATACTCATCTATTTCTTTCCTGTAATCAAAATTCTTTGCACCAAACACTTCAATTTCTGATCTGTAACCAGTGAACTCTTCTAGAAGGTGAGTGTCGATCGACGGTAGCAGTTGCGTCAATCGATGCCTTGTTTTATTTTTTGGGTTGTCATGTTGTTGTTGTTTGAAGAGAATTCCTGATCCATTGGCCGTTGCGAGTATGTCTGCTACATCCTCCTTAGATACATTGAGAAGTCTTCCATCCATTGCTCGTGCATATCCTTCTGGATCCCTCATAATACCAAACTAATCTGGTCTGAAATAACCATAATCTTCATTCTATTCTACTGGATTAGCGCCAATCGATGATATTGGGGCATTGTTGATAGATGTTGCATTCATGGTTCTATCGGATCCTCAAAAATTTCCAGCTTCCTCAAGTGCAAGGGCACGGTACTCGATTGCTCCATCTTCAAGATAAGATTCGTCATAATTTGGGTTAGCCATATCACTCCCTAGGTCAAAGTCGTCGATTGATGTCAAAGGGTGGGTTTCAATCGGTTTTTGATTGACAACGTCGATCGACTGTATGGGCTGGCTGTCAATTATTTCAAAGGGTGGGTGTCGATTGATTGTTGATTGACAACGTTGACCGATTGTATGTGTTGGGTGTCGATTGATGCTCCATCATCCGACTCATTCTCTTGCTCGAAATCGCAGAAACATGTGGCCACAAGTCCTGGTTCATGAACCAAATCAATAAGAGCTGCCTAGGTTCTAGTTTGAACAGGTTCATAGTAATGATTTTGATCAATAAGGGATATATACAACCTGTTTGTCTTCATGTCGCATACTGCTCCTACTGTGGCAATTCAAGCTCTTCCAAGTATCATGGATGAATTTTGCTCCACTTGGACGTCCAAGACATGAAAGTCTACAAGAATTAGGGCCTCACCAATTTGCACTTGGAGGTCTTTGACTATTTCTCCTGAATTTACCTTAGAGAAATCCACAAAAGTGAATGAATCACTAGAAGGTTCCACCTTTAAGCTGAGCACCTCTGCCATGGTTCTTGGTGTAATGCTTATTGAAACCTATGTCACATAGTGCATGAGGGTAGTCATGTCCCATGCTGTTGCAGGAAACCACAAACTTTCCAGGGTCGCTTCTCTTACTCAACTTGACCCTCTGCTTTATCTTCTTTCTAAGATAACATTCTTTCAATTTCTTCGTCAGTCGCCTTGGTTTCTCTAAAGAACATCCACAATATGTGAGTGTAATAAGCTTCCTCTAATGGGGTTTCTAAAGGGATTCTAAAGACTTTTTTAGTAAAAGCTATCCATATCTTTCTCGTTAGCTTTCATTCTAAGATGCTTAGGGATCTTCTTTTTTCTTCTAGTATGTCCATCCATAGCTTTCTCCATTACCATAGGGTTTGAAATATCTGTTTTTCTGGGTTTAGGTAGGAAGGAGGTTGAGTTCCTATGAGTATATAGAAGGCTTAGGTCTATACTTGGCAACTGACATACTTTTGTTTCGATTGGTCGTCGACTGATGGTAGGTCCAGTTGTTGATCGATGTCCATCTCTTCATACTCGATTTTTTCAGGTACCGTCGATCGATGGGGAGCTTTTCCTGTCGACCGATGGACGTTCGAACAGGGCAGGGGATTCTCATGAATTTCTTCCTCATGATGCTTAATCTCTTCCACAACGTGCCAAAAATCATCATCAATGATGGCGCTAACATGATGTTTCTGTCCAGTCTTAATCTTTTTGTTGATAAAAGCCTCTTGCCTCCTCACGGCCTCACTGGTTTGAACCACTTGATTCTCTAGATTCGTCACATGGGTGTTGAGAGTTTAAAATTTTGTGTTGAGATTTGTATAGACATCATCAATCTTTCCATTGAAGTTTACTATCATCTTCTCATGTCCTTCCATAACCTTGTCAATCATGGCTTCAATTTTGTCGTCCTAGGCATCTAATGAGGTGTCCTAATAGTAAGAGGCTCCATAGGTTATGTTTTTGTTGTAGGGTCTATGTTGCTGTGATCCTTGGTTGGAGCCACTCCTCTGACCATTGCCTAAAGAGTTTATGTTGCACTAGTTCTCATATCTCTGGATTATTTGAAGCATCTTTAGCAAGCGATTATTTGGATAGAATGCACAGAAGATAGTCCTCAGGGACTCCATTAGCTTTAATGGCAAATAAAAGATCCTCAAATCGTTCCAAATGATCCATATTGTGCTCATGGGAATGTCCATGAAATGGTGTTTGTGCCACAAGTGTGAAATAGATTGGCATTAACTCAAAATTGTTCCTTTGGAAAGATGGAGGACGAATAGCAGATCTGTTGGCGTATAATTGATATGGACGATTGTAGTCAGCCAACGTTCTTGGTTGAGTAGCCTGGGCTTCATCAATAGCAGCTTCTTCTGGTTCCGGGATTAGTACCATGATCATCAATTCTCTGACCTGTTGCATTACGCATATGATATTCATAGTCATACAGGTCCCCTCTCTCATTCCTAGTCACAATTAGCATATCAACCATCTCTACTCGGTAATCACTGTCGTTCGATATCTCGGGACTGGTGTCGATCGACGACAGCAGATGAGTGTCGATCGATGAAGAAGTGTTGTCATCGATTGATTGTTGTCTCATCTCTTTGCAGATGCTACGTTCGATTGTTACTGGGTCTGAGAAAACTAAGTCTTTTTCCTTGTTGCTTCTGGTACTGTTGGGCATGCACCTGCGAGACAAAAGAAAAAAAAAGATTTTTGTAATTAAACTGAAATTAGCATAACTATATTCTTTATTGGATTTTCAGATAATGAATTATAATGGATAGAATCCAAGGGGTTTTCAATCATAGAATACGAAATTAATAAGTAAAAATATATTTTATATCTATCTATGGCTAAGCCCATAGTCTACAACTTTCGTATGGAAATTCATAATGACCGTCGATTGATGGTATGCAAACGACATCGATCAATGCTTTCTTAGTTAAGCATTAAACGTTCACATTCTATACACACATTACGAATTCCAAATAAAGCTTATAACATAGTTTAAAAGTGGTAAATATTAGGACTTATCAGCCAGACAAACAGAGTACACAGAATCACATATAGTGTTTCAACTAAACAAAAGGGTCAAAGGTGCTCGAAATTCAGCACCTTACTTTGTTCTTCTGATTACCAGCACGCTTTACTGAACCAAAAGCAGCTTCAACCAATAACTGTCGCAATATCTCCCTCTATGTAAGAAAATTTAATGAATCCTTCCACATATCAAGAATAAGAATCTGGCTCTCTACCTAAAAATATCATGGAGAATGTGAAAAACCTGTCTCAATGTTCCTCTCTTACGCGTTTATAAAACAAACTAGAAACCGAAGTATGCTAAGGGAAAAAATAGCTCCACATTAGCGCATACCAACAGTAGGAGGACTAGAAACTTGCATGATATACATCAAGTAGAAGCAACTTCAGCAGGGAAAGATGAATTTTACCAAGGAGCAAGGAGTCCTGAGGTTCGAAATCAAGCACAAAAAGATGAAATGCAACATATGTTATTTTTAAGAAAGAGAGAACAAGAGTGAGCGAGATGTGGGATACATGAAACAGTTTCCTTCTGCAACAGAAGAAAAAAAACGTAAGAGATTGACCCAGTTTTTTTACGTCCGACCCAGACCCGCCGTCCGACCGGCCCCCAATGACCCGCTAAGTAATTCGGTTAGGGTTTTAAAAATATCCACTAATTAAAAACCTAATAAAATCCGCTGAAAGCCCTTAAATCCGGCAACCCGTCTACTGGTTGAACCATAGGATGAACCCGTATATAAATTTTATTTAATTTTTCTTAGGTTTTGAATTAAATATTTTGTTGTATTCTAAATAAGAATTTATTTATTAATTATAAATTTTAGTTTTTTCTCGTGAAATTATTTTTTTCTTAGCTTTAACTTTCTTTTTAGATTTTTGTTTATTTTTTTCATCTTGAATAAGATTTGTTTTAACCTTCCAAGTTCTAACTTCTATAATATAAATGATTGTTTATTCTTTATTGTGAATAAAATTTATGGATCTTTTTAATTTTTAAAAATCATATATAATGTCGACTAAACTATTTTATTGTGATATTCAGATTTTGATATACATTTCATTAGGCTACTTGAAGAAGATATAGTGAACGATGATAGAAATAATTAAAATTATTTAACGAGATTTGCTATAATTTTTTTTTGTTATCGAAAAGATCTATTACAATCTTGATGTTTATTTTAGTTTATTCAGATTTAAAATTTAATTTATATTATTTACACTATATATCTAAAATTTATGAGATTTAAGTCTTGTTATGTTTTATTTTATATGTCCTAACTTCTAATTTGTTACAAAATTATAAAATAATATAATTATTTTAAATATATTTTATATTTAACCTGATGACCAAGAAATTTGATGACCAAGAACCTGATGACCAAGAAATTGTTTTCGGAATGCAAAAGAGACCCTATAACCTGATGACCAAGAAATTTAATTGTTTAAAGAGACTAAAGAGACCCAATAACCTGATGACCAAGAAATTTGCTGGTTCAGTGTCTCCTGTGGGCGTCCAAAGCTAGTGTCCGGGTCGGGTTTGACCATTTGTTATCAAATAAGAGAGACCATGTAATAACTCTCATGAGCGCATAAGATTTTGGTCGAGAAAATTCTGTAAGATCAGTTTAAAGATTGGTCGATCAGAATTAAAGAATAAAAATCGACACGGTGAATTAATGTCTAGACAAGACTGTCTTGAGGTAGAAAGATCTTTCCTTGATAGTTCTGGTCAAGTTATAATTATTATGGTCGAATTTTATTCAAGCTTGACTGGTTTATCCGAAAGCATGACGAGAACCAAAGGACGAGGAACACTTGATCGAACTGTTCTAAATTATCGCCATCTTCCTAACTTCCTTCTTAACCTGTCACATGCCGTGCACTAGCCACCTGCTTGCTTCATTTAGATGATCATGTGATTGTCACAAGCTTCTTGGAAAGGACGACCGAAGGGAACTTACACTGCTTGTTTAATAACTAAGTATTTTGCAAGTCACAAGCTACTTGCTTCAGCTGCTTGCGTTCTTCATTGAAAGGAAAGGTGAGCTGCTTGTGCTGAAGCTAGTTGCCACATGTTCTCTCCAACTACAGCTTTGTGTAAACAGAAAATGCTGAGCTGAAGCAACTCCTTATGCTATAAAACACTAGCTTTTCTCCTGTGTCCAAAAACACAAGCAAAACAAAAGACTTTCAGAGAAAATCAGAGAGAAAGAAGAAGAGAAAAACTGAAGAAAAATCAGAAAAATTAAGAAATACCTTGGGTGATTTTTTTTTACCACCTGACTTCATTCTGTTGCTGTGTGGAAGATTAGAAGCCGTGGGCTAATCTTGGGAAAGGAGTACCATCTAACCTTTTGGTTTTGGGTCGGAGTTAAGATGGTCGTGGAGAGTGGTCAGATAGCTGGGTCTCTCCATGGGCTTCTTCTGAATCGCTAGTGTTGCAGAAGTGGAGTGTGGTTATCTTGAGCTCGAGTCTAGTCTTCCTTAGCCAGTCTCTTGGAATTAAAGGTCAGTCTAGATAGATGATTGATGAGCTATGAATGAGTACTGCGATTACATACTGAATTTTTGGTTGAACGATAGGCGATGTCTCTTAATTGATAATTTAATGTGAGGTGTTTACTAATGTAAATACTTAAGAATTATAATGAAATATTCATTGAGGTTTATCCCGAGTCTAAGTACTTCTTCTCTGGTACTACTTTGTTTATATATGGTTAAGTAATAAAGTGTGAAATATGAAGTCTTAGTAAATGCTCACTATCCAAGTATGCCCGAATGAAGAGCTGTGGCTTGATCGTATGTGGTTCACATGATGTTTCAAGATGCAAAAATACACGGAGTTACGGTATTACAGCCTAGGGCCATGTACTGGGTGACGATCCAGTGTCGGGTGTTCATTAAGTGATTATTTGACAGTGATGATTTTTATTTATTGACCCGCTAAGCTCTTAGTCTACATGGTTTTGGGTTTAGCGTATATATATATGTGGATGAGAAGGACGGGTGATAAGGAAGTGAGGTATAAGATAAGATAAGATTCATAGTGATAGAATGAAAGACTTTATATATATATATATAATATATTGAAGTGAGGTATAAGATAAGATTCACAGTGATAGAACGAAAGGCCTTATATATATATATTGGATATGGAATATGTTTCCACAGCATATAATTGGAGTTAATTGCTCGAGATATTATTGATATGTGTTAGGGTGCGGAACTAGACACACTGAGTAAACTAGCTTACTTATGACTCATTTGTTATGCAGGTAACCAGTAGGTGGGAGACCTTAATCTGGGATGGGAAGGAACAACATTAGGCAGCAGTAGTTTTGTTATCCTTGCCAAGTCGTTTTGATATATCTTATGTATAAAAATTGTTTTTTGATAACCTCGACTTTAATCTATAACATTTGTGTAACACTTTTAGATGGATAAGTATTTAATGAATGAAGAATGTTTTTAAAGTATGGGTTTCATATGATATTAGTCCTTGTCTGGATGAACCAACTTTAAGGTATTTGTCCAGTCTGGTTGAAAAAGCTAAGGAGTGATGTCCGATAGGAACGTCGGTGTTCTCAGATTGCTAATCCAAGTAACTTGGAAGGAATTTGGAACCTTGGGTTGGCTTTTGGGGATCATCTACCGTGTCATTTATGACTGGGGATGTCACAAAGGTGGAATCAGAGCATGGTTATACCATGCTAGAGTGGGACTTATTTCAAATGTTTATCGAGTTTAAATAAGTCGCAAGTATAACTAGGATTTTGTTGGCTGGTTCCTCAATCTTAGGATAGATAGTCCTGGGTAGTTACCTTACCTTTATCTTTCATCGCAGATGCACGAAGAAAAGCTCGACATAGTGGAGCCTACTTACCAATTTTGATCCCGTCATGCTTGATTTGGCTACGCCATGGTCGGGTTCACTATCGTCATGTTTTTCTACCGTCATACTCGAGATTGCTATCAACATTCTCGGGATTGTAAACGTCATGCTCGGGTTTTAGCCTGTCATGCTTTGATCTGTTATCGTCATGATTTGGTTGTTATCATCATGTTTTGAATAATTATCGTCATGCTTCAACTATTTACCGTCATGCTATGATTTGGTAAGTTCAAGGTTTCTTGCCATGCTTTTGAGTTCTAGTGTGGATACCAATTTTTATCGAGATATATAGGACACAGTTGATACATCGAATAAATCTCCGGACTCGTGTGTTATCGATGTCAAGGTGGATGTTGTTTGTGATCTAATTCAGGGCGATCCAGGCGCACATGATTACCCCGATGCACTTGTTCTTCCTGCTACCCATGTTGATCCAGCTTATGATGAGGTGTACCAGAACCAGATCTGTACACACCTGATTTGTTCAGAATTTGTTTCAAGCTTAGCGATGGTGGAAGAGATGGTTTGCTATAGTACACGACGATGGAAACACCAGAACAATTCTGTTTGCAACAAGAGATACAGAAGCTTATGATTCAAAGAAGTCGTTGGGATTACAAGATACAGAGGAAGGAATAAACCGTTAGAGGTAGGCTTTGGCTTGAAGAGGATACAACACTTGGAGGAGAATATTGTTGTGACCCACTTCCTGAGGACTACAAGAAGGATGTGGCAGCATGCTATTTTTAGATGAATGCAGTCAGTTATGGGTTGAGAGTCAAGCATTACTTCGGGGATTGACATTGAGTTGGACATATTACAAGAAATCAGGAAGAAGTGTACTTTATCCAAGGCGTGGGACTGGTTGGAATTTCAGCTTGTGTAGTAGAGTACAATAGGTTCTTTTCGCTAGGAGGTACGAGGTCGAATGAATCTGGTTCTTCAATAGTGGTTTGGAGGATGATTTGAGGATCATAAGCAAATTTCAATGGGGATGTTATTCTACCCTGCCCATGAAGTTACATGATACCTTTACCTATACCTAGGGTACCAATTGTTGAACTTGTTTGCATTTCCTTACCATTAGTCTCAATCCAAATGTTAGGCTATTTGGGTAGAGCCTACACTTTAGATTTTCTTCAACCATCAAAACCCCTGAAGTGTCCAATCACATGTTTGCTTCTTATCCCATTGTGTGTTGTGTGAATATAAAAAAAATTATGAATGATTGGACAAATTAGTGAACGTGATCAAGGTGTTGTAACAGACCTTACCTATGGTCGGAAGTTTCCGCCCATATTGTGTTTGATCCGGGAACAACACTTAGTTGTTGTTCCTGAGTCGTGTCATATTTTTAGGGAGGATTCATTTTTGTCAATTCAAGTATACCGTTGTTATTCATGGAAGTACTGGCTGTCATTTAAGATATGGTATGCCTTCCCCATTCCTTAGTACTGTGGGAACCAAAATTCGCACTGTCAAATTTGTTAGCGGATAAAGCATAGATTTCCTTGAGGTCCGGATTCTCTGCGAGGGCCAACGACAAGTGATCAAATAAATGCGGAAAAATACAGAAAAGAAAGAAAACGAATTTAGAAAAGGTAGATCTTTATTTTGAATCCGCGTAAGAGCATAGCAATTGTTACAACATATTGTAAAAGCTTTGGCTGCGACAGGTGGTAGCGAGGTTTCCAGTTCTAATCACCTAAAGCCTTTAACCTAGTTGAGTCGCAGCTCGATAACAAAAGACGAAAACGATGCAAAAGGTTTTATCTATTTCAGACTGGACCTTATGAAAGGCTGCCTATGTACCCCTTTCGAGGATCAAGCCGAACGTATTTCAATTCAAAAAGAGTTGAACAAGAAATCAAACTTCCTTTGCGAGTTTGTCTAGTAACTGAGTGCAAGTCATAGAAACTAAGCATGTCAAGAATAATGCTTAAGGTTTATAAGTTCAAAGAGTTCTAAGAGTATAAAAATCCTCCCCCTTCTTTTCTGCCTCGGATTGCTAACATATGCCTCCAGAGCCGACCATCTTTCCTTGTCTCTTTGAGATTCGAGTTTATCCTTTTGCGGATATCTTTCCTTATCTTCTCAAATTTCATGTTTATCTTGGAAACTTCACATTTATTCTCTTCTTCTGGTTTTTCTTATCAGATTTGAGTAAACCGTCATTGCATTCGGGCATGTTCTCATTTTAAACTATAAATGGGCTTTCATCGTATTTTAGGCGTTTTGGGCCGTTTTACGACTTATGCATTTTTACGATTGTTATCGAAGAAATTGTCGATTTGTCCGATGTTTGTTTTCTATGTTGTTGGTCTTATGAACTGATAAGAAATATATTTATTCAGTTGAGGCGATGGTGTTAAGTTAACCTGTATTGTCTTAACATTTGACTTGAACTTTTACAAGAAAACAACGTCTTGCTTGCTTTCTTTGTAAATTCTCCAAGGAACTCCGATTGAGACGAAAAGAAAGACGTTTCGGTCGAGATTCAAAGTAGAACAAGATGAGAGCGTTATTGGGAAATGAGGAAGCCTGTCTGGTGACATGGATCCAAGGAGAGAGCTGTGTGGCGATATGGAGCAAGGAGAAAGTAGTGTGGCGGCGTGAAGAGAGATAGAGGATGAGGAGAGTGAGAAGCTCTGTGCGAGGCAGAGGAGTTCTGTGGCTAGGTGAATATCTGTGTGGCGAGTTAAAGAGCTGTGTGGCGAGGTGAAGAGCTCTGTGGTGAGGTAAAGAGCTCTGTGGCAAGGTGAAGAGCTCTGTGGCCAGGTGAAGAGCTATGTAGCAAGGTGAAGAGCTGTGTTGGCGAGGTGAAGAGCTCTGTGGCAAGGTGAAGAGCTATGTGGTGAGATAAAGAGCTGTGTGGCGAGGTGAAGATCTGTGTAGCGAGGTTGAGGAGAGAGAGTGTGTGTGTGGTGAGGCTAAGGAGAGAAGAAGCTGTGTGGCGACATTGACCAAGCTGAGAGGGTGTTGGGTGACGTTGACAAAGCTGAGAGAGTGTTGACGTTTTTCTTCTGTTCTCATTCTCTCTGTTGACTGCTTCATATACTTTCGGAATTATATCATTTGTTTTACACAAGTTTTTCCGTAAAGATTTTTCGTAAGCTCTTTTGTGGAAGATTTTCTCAATTATTTTCCTATGAGTTTTGTCTGCGGAAACTTTCCCAATTTTGTTTTACAGAAGATTGTTTCGTAAAACTCGTCATTCTCGCAAAAAACCTTCTGTAAGAATGTTTTTCCGATCATTTCATGTTTGGATAGAAATTCCTTCATTTCTTGTATGGGATGAAATATACTAATTTTGTTCTTCTATGAAATATACTATTCTCGCAAATAGGTTTGGCTTCTACGATATAATTTCGCTGACATATTTGGCTCATATTCGCTTTAAGACATAATTTCTCGGAGGATTTTAGCCGCTGATTTTGCCATGACCAACTTTTAACCCAACACTTAGCCCCCAGCTCGTCAGATTTTATGTCTAATTCTTCCGAGGTAGTGTTAGGTGTGTTAAGCAGAATCAATGGCTTTAAAAGTTCCGTTGGCAAAACCATTTTTTCCCCAAAGTTGAAATGGTTGGTGTACTATTCTTTTCCTTATAAGAATGTGATGTGATAAGATTGGGGATGTGTCTTATGAAGGCTATGTACGTGCCCTTTTGAAGGGATCAAGCCTTTCGTATTTCGTTCCTGAGTTAAGATCCTTATGACCTGTTTTAAAGTTGGACTTTTAGGGCCTAGTTTTATATCGTGCGGAGATTTTTCGAGCATGCTTATGCCGATGGCATTTTATATTGGACTTTTGTTGGCCTTAAGATTAGCCTCACAGACTGTTTGTTTTTGGATATATAAAATCGTGGTTCATCTCCTTTTAAAACACACAAGAAAAATTATACATAGAGCTATAGAGAAAGAGTATGAGTTCTCATCTCATTTGTGACGGTCAGCAGATCATGATACGTGTTGTTGTGTAAGATGAGAATATACGAAGACTTTTGTTCGAAAAGTCTCATAAACGTGAAAATATCAACGAAGAGACATGTTTGGAATCTTGTATTGGGTTCTTTGATACTATGCCTAGAGATGTTTGAGACTAGTGTTCTGGGTTTAGGGAAAAACCTAGGCTTACTATCGGTTTAGGGTATGCGATGACTGTTTTGGCTAAAATCCCCCATTGCGGGTTTGACCTGATTCCCTTTCAATATTAAAGACTGCAAAAAGTTCTCGTCTTATGTGACTTGCATTGATTGGGAACAGAGCATCTCCCCAAAGTCAATTTTGAAGTCTTCTTAAGATACTGACCAAATTTTTAGATTTTTTTATAGCGCACTATTTTTCTTGTGTCGTATGTCTGAGAGCCGATGTCTATGGAGGGAGATGGCTACGCCTATTTAGGACGTTAGTGTTTGTTTGTTGTGATCAGCAACAAACAGAATGGCAAATCTTAGTGAGCTTACTATTTGGGTGTGAACCTTCGTGAAGGATGTGTTTTCGATAGATGTTAGTGTGGATGACTGTTCGAGTTTCCAAGACTTTCATCAAGGAAGATATTTTACGTTGAAATACAGTTCTTCAAGTGTTTGTGACGTTTTGCGGTAATAAAGACTGGGTTTTTCTTTGGAATAAAATTTTACGTTATGAGAATGTGTTAGAGAAGTTTTTCGCATCTGGCGTGAAGGTATAGTTTGAGCTTGTGGCCGAGAAATACTTATGTTTATTTGCAGAGGTTTTGCAGCCGAAGTTCGTTTGTATAGAGAATTAATCGAAAGAGACTTTCGTTAAGAAGTTTCTTTTGTATGTCGTGTTTCTTGTTTGAAACGTTTGCTGGCTTAGGTGCTTTTGCGGTGACATAAAGGATTTGTCTTGACCTTGAAAAAAAAAGAAATGTTTTGGTTTGTTTGCGGATGTTTCAAAGCCAAAATTATTCTTTCTGTTTCGATGTCAAATTCTTTGATTTGTGACTAAGGAAATATGACCAAGGGATCGTGTACATTTGGCTCTGGGAAGAAAAATTTTCCTCTACTCTGCTTTACAAAGTTGGCCTTCCGTGATTTATCTCGTGTATTTTCAGGGAGGATGTTTCGTATAACTCTAAGAGCTTTCTTACAAGTGTTTCCTTATTTTCTGCGTTTGTAGGTGAAACTTTACGAAATTAAAGTGCTTTTGTGGAGCATGTAGAACATAGTCAATTGTCGAGAAGTTCATATTTTCCGTTAACCGTTGGGTAGTTAGGACAGAGTCTTGTTATTTGTGTATTTATCGTATGATCTCCGTTTTTTATACACGATAATTTATTAGAAGAATTGCGGATTTGTCGTTTTGCTGTTGAGTGATTGGATGGAGCGTAGGTCGCTCAAACGTTATGGCTTCGTATGAAGGCCATGGTCAGCCGCATAGCCGAGGGCGTTATAGATCAAGGATTAGAACGTGGAAATTTTGTGCTAACAATAAGGTCATGCTAGTTCAGAATTGTCCTTAAAGGGGATGCCGAGTTCTGGTTCAGGTTTTTAAGGGAAGGCGTAACTGGCCAAGTGCCAAAGAGCTTTTGTTGAGAGTGACAGGCCAAATATGCCGAAGTTTTCAGCGTTAAGTTGGTCGAGGTGGTAGGAAACGTTTTTTTTTCTACTCCAGGTCTTAGTCATAGAAAGAGCGATTCGTATAATGCTTCATTTAGTCGTATGAAAGTTATGTTCGTATAACTTTTTTTCATTTACGAAAGCCATAACGAAAGGTGATATACCCTTGTCTGAGGAATACACTTTGCTGATGGTAATTTGGAAAGGCCTTCGGCCAGAGGGTTACTAACACCAATGGCTAAGGTAGATGGGTCGAATGGATAATCCATAAGTGATGGAAAGCTTCTGAAACACCGGATCTTTAGGATACAACTCACCTAATGATCAGTAGGTTGATTGGAGGATGTAACTCACCCACAATCGAGTGCTCACAAGGAACATAAGAGAATCTCTCTCTCTAATTTTAACATGAGGTTTTTATCAAAATGGGTCTGCTTTATTCGTGGCTCATTGGCCTGGTTTTATCGAGTTACAAACTGAAAAAAATTAAAATGAAAATGCTGAAAATGAGACATAGAAAATGACAACAAAGACTTGGACTGAATTATTGCTTGGACTGAAGACTTGGACTGCCCTTTGGCCTCACACGACCTTGACGTCTCTTGGAGCTCTCTTGGTCTTCTTTTGATTAAAAATGGGCAAGGAAACCTTTAGTCTATGGCTTTGTCGAAATCCAATTCCAACAAAAGAAAGTATGGGCTTTTATTGGATTCTTCACAGCCCAACTCCAAATTCTTAAATCCCAAATGAAACAGGTCGTGGCCCATAGCTTTCTGAAGTGGTTTGGCCCATGAAAATGTGTTTGGCCTGATAAGAGGTGGTTTTGGTTCATCAGAAATAAGAATGGTCGATTGTAGCTGATCGGGTGGTTGAACCAGTTTGGAAGAACGAACCAACTTGCTCAGCTCGTCCAGGTGAGTGTAACTCCAGCTCACTTGGGTATTCAGGTCGTCCAGCATGCCCTGGTAAGTGTCACTCCATTCAGCTCGTCCAATGAGTTTTTAGCTGGCCATGATCATATCATCTCATTTTCTTGAAGAGGATTTGACCTAAAATATATCTTACCTGCAACAAAAGAAAGTGGATCAATCACAAGGAAGCCCAAAAACGAGTTAGACTTAACTGAATTAATTTGGTTGGATTTCAAGGAAAATAATGCCGATCTTTGCTCTTCACTGGTACATCATTAATGTGATAATCATATGCCTGGACCATCCACATCTGTGCTCCCTGTTCTTTCACAGTAGCTAAAGTAAACACATCAAGTGTGCATAAGATATAATTAATCGGTTTCTTAACCCAAAATATGTCTAGAGCAAGATGCAAATTATCAGCACAATCATCTAGGACTCTGTTATGAAAAAATTTGAAACACCAAATGAAAAAGACACCAAATTTTGATCTCAAAGCAAGCAATTCTCGACCAGTCTCATGAAAAAAATGATAGCATGCTAGCTTAGAAATTCTTTTGACATTTATGCAACAAAATCGATTCTCAGGTCTAAGAAGGTTCGATTTTTGCCATTTTCACCTCCAAGGTTCTTTCAATTCACATATGAACAACATAGATTTAGACAGCACTGATTCAGGCAAGGTGAATACAAAAGTCAATTTAACAAAGATTTTACTCAATACGTTTCTTTTCAAATCAGAATAAGATTCACCAACCTTTCCAAACCAGAAATTCACAAGTTCAAATGTTTGACAAAAGGGAATCATGTCTTGAAAAACAAGTTTCAAAACATCAAATTCTTTCACCTTCTTAACGCCAAAACGTTTTTCATTTAGATTAGGAACAGGCATGAGCAACTCAGGCTTTTCTTTCCCAACAACAAACTCCTTACAGTGCTCTCGGTTGCCATATGGAAATGACTTAGGAACTATTTTTTGAACAATGATGGCCGGCTGTTGCAACACTTCATTCAGTGACAATCTTCTTTGGGCTTCATCTGAGATGCTTTCTTCTAAGACCTGAGAAGGGAACACAAGACAGATAAACAACTGAAAAATAACCACACAATTGGACATAGAAATAAAAACAAGGTTATAATTCAGAATGCGACTTCCTTGTAGCGAAGAAGACATGTCCCTCCTGTGTCCACATAGCCAATTTCCAAACTGGTGAGACTCTTGTTGGCTCTTCTTTCTTGATCTCATCCTGTCTTTCTCCTGTTTTAAGGTCACTCTTGGCCCATAATCTATTTGCTTATCACAAACCCTTTTCATCCTTGATCTGGATACCGAATTATGAACCTGTTTTTCCTGTTCTTTCACAACAGCTAAACAAACCACATCAATCGTGCCAAAAAATAATCAAGTAGTTTATCTATCCTAAAGATAACAGACACAAGATTAAGTGTCTGAAGATAATCATCAAGGGTTTTCTTACCCTCCAAATGCCTTTCAAATCTCAAGATCAAATCACAAAAGTTATCTTTTTCATTCTGAAAACAGGCATGATCAAAAAGATTAATTGGCTCAAACTTTTCAAAACCATAAATCAAGATTTCGAAGAAAGAAATTGTGATGTAACCGAGCTTGAACCAGCAGCTGTCTTGGAGCAGAATGAGCTGAACCAGCTCAGTGATACTGAAGAGGAGACAAACAATCTGAGCCAGCTGAGTGACACTAAAGGGGAACAGGATGAGCTGAACACTCCAGGCGAGATGGACCTAGATGGAACTGATAGAAATCGGCCCAAACTTACTAAAGGAACAGATGCATCTTTTTCAGCCCAAGGTGATGCAATTTTGACCCAAGACCCTGATGGATCAGGAACTCTTTTCTCAGCCCCAGCCAAATACCCATTTGATCTTTCTAAAGAGCCTATCACTCGTTCTAAAATCAGAAGAATGGAGAAAGCAATTGTTGGATTGGTTTACACCACATCAGGCCCACATTCAATTGAAGAACAAGACGAAAACCGAGTCAAGCAATTCAACCATTCTGTTTTTGATCTTGCCTAGTTTTTTTCTTTTTTTTTTCGAAACTGCAAGTCTAAGTCTTCGTTTCTTTTTCCAATAATTCTTAGACATGTTTTGTCTTCTACATAAACTCTTGTAATGTTCTTTGTTCAATCATTCACTCTTTTATCAAAATCTCTCTAAAACTTGTGAATCCTTTGTTTAGCCTCTGAACATCGATTGCTTAGGAATCAAATCCTCTGCATCTTGCCTAGTGATCATGTCCGAGCGTTGACCTGCTCGATCATAGGCACAACGAATAGGTGATTGATCTCTCCATCGATCTCTCACTGAAGAATCACCCTCATCGCTACCTTCCTCCACAATCCATCGTCCATCCTTCTGTTCTAGCAAGGAATCCACTCAATCCATTGATTCCATCACGAAGTACAAACCAAATCACTCTCAGATCAACACAAAAGGGATCAGAAACACCAAGGGTTTCATTACATGGTATCAGAGCAGGTTGGGGGCTTCTGAATTAGGGTTGTTTTCAATTTCTTCTTCTCTCTTTGGGAACCTCAATTACAATCTTTCAATTATGTGTGGCTGTTCATCTTCTCTGTATATCTGTTGTTCTGCAAGAGGGCCAACCAGTTTTAAAAAAATATATACAAAAGAATCAATCAAAGTATCAGAAAAGGGCTAAAGAGAAATCCGGCCAGACTGAAGAGAAAACTTGTCTCTAGTGATAAACCCTCTTGCAACCAATTTTTTTGCAATTTACCTATCTTTTCTTCTCTTTGGGGTGGGGGTTTTGCTCTGTGAAAGTTTAATTTTTGTTCTGTTACTGGATATTTGGATTCACAGAGAAACTTCACTATCAAAACCTTGAGAGAAACACTTGAAGAGAAACACTAGTGAGGCTTCGGCTTGGTTATTCTGAACTAACCTTTCCTTGATAAGTTTGTAACAGGGAACCATGTCTCTATGAGAGTGAGTGAGAGGAGACACCAACCATTAAGTTTGATAAACTGCAGATGGATGCCATGATGTCTTA
This sequence comes from Moricandia arvensis, assembly GCA_905132765.1. Taxonomy (NCBI): domain Eukaryota; kingdom Viridiplantae; phylum Streptophyta; class Magnoliopsida; order Brassicales; family Brassicaceae; genus Moricandia; species Moricandia arvensis. Next base: position 101,018 of record CAJHQP010001165.1, on the reverse strand, counting down.
CATGATGAAAGAGTTTAACAAAAGAATAGATTTTGAAAAGAATCCAAATGATGATATCTTGGGAACTTCTTAACAGGCTCGAAAAGCAGCAAGAGAGAAAAGGAGAGGCAAGAGAGTGGCTACAGGAGGGACTGAGGATAATTACTTATCGTCTGGAAGGAGTTCAGATGAAGTAAAATCAGTAAGAGAAACATCTCAGACCCGAACCAACAGAGCATCCAGAAGTCGGTCTGATGACAGTTTAGGCAACCTCAAGCTCAGGAGACCAACTTTCAGTTGTACCAATGACCCTGATTCTTACCTGGAATGGGAAAAGAAGATGGAGCTTGTATTTGATTGCCAGGAAAATTCAGAACCTAAGAAGGTGAGACTGGCCGCTACAGAGTTCAATGGTTATGAACTACATTGGTGGGATCAGATTGTTACAACCAGGAGAAAGACAGGAGAGCCTCAAGTGTCCTCATGGTTTGAGCTTAAAACCATAATGAAGAAACATTTTGTTCCTGGTCATTACAGCAGGGAGGTCCATCAACAACTTAGGAGACTTACCCAAGGACCTAGAAGTGTAGATGATTACTACCAAGAGATGGAAATCCTAATGATAAAAGCCGCTGTAGAGGAAGGTCCTGAAGTAACTATGGCACGATTCCAGGCTGGTCTCAATCGTGACATTCAAGACAGACTAGAGTTACAGGAGTATGAGGACATCTATGAACTTCTCCACAAGGAAATTCTCATTGAGTAACAGCTGAAAGAAAGAATACACCAAAAGGATCTTACAGAAACAACTTCAGATCGTCTAATGCCAAGGAAGACAAGGTTTTTGTCAAACCAAAGGAGGAAACAAAGGCCTATAAGCGTGATGACAAGGGTAAGACACCAGCTACAAGATCCAGAGATGTCAAGTTTTTAAGTGCCATGGCTTTGGACATTATGCCAATGAGTGTACCAACAAAGAGGTGATGATCCTTTTGGATAATGGTGATTTGGTATCAGAAGAAGAGAAAGCTGATGCAACTGAAGATGAAGGAATAGACTACTCGGTCCATGGAGAGCTACTGGTGACAAGAAGGTTCTTCAAAATTCAATCAAAACCAGAAGAACATGACCAAAGGGAGAATGTTTTTCACACTCGTTGCACTATTAGTGATAAGGTTTGTAGCTTGATTATAGATGGTGGTAGTTGCACTAACATTGCTAGTGAAACTCTTGTAGAAAAGCTGGGAATGAAGAATGGAAAACACCCTAAGCCTTACTTGCTTCAATGGCTTATTGAGAATGGCGAGTTGAAGGTGACAGAACAAGTCATGGTGCCTATAACCATTGGAAGATACCAAGATGAGATTGTTTTTGATGTCCTTCCCATGGACTCAAGCCATATACTTCTTGGGAGACCTTGGCAGTATGACAAAAAAGCCATCAATGATGGGTTTACAAATCGCCACTCCTTCAACCACACAAGAAGATTGTCTTGCCTCCTTTGTCACCATAGGAGGTTCATCATGATCAAGTTCAACTCAAACTCAGAAGAAAGGAAGCAAAAGACAAGTCCAAAGCGCCTACTAACCAGGAAACAAAAGGTATTCTCCTTATTGCCAAATCTAGTAATATAAGGAAAGCAGTACACTTGAATCAATCCATGCTATTGTTTTTCTTCAAGGGAGTACTAATGGTTTCTTCTGACCTTTCAGGAGTTCAGTGATGTCTTTCCAGATGAAGCTCCAGCAGGATTGCCACCTATTCGTGGGATTGAGCACCAGATTGACTTGGTTCTATGCGCCTCTCTTCCAAACATACCAGCCTACAGAACCAATCCAGATGAAACCAAAGAACTCCAAATACAAGTTGATGAATTGATGCAGTAAGGACACATCAGAGAGAGAATGAGTCCATGTGCTGTACCAGTACTCCTGGTGCCTAAAAAAGATGGAAGTTGGCGCATTTGTGTAGACTGCAGAGCCATCAACATCACTGTAAAGTACAGACATCCTATCCCTAGACTTGATGATATGTTAGACGAGCTACATGGCTCTTGTGTGTTTTCAAAAGTTTATATTTGAAAAGTGGCTATCATCAGATTAGGATGAAAGAAGGAGATGAGTGGAAAACTGCTTTTAAAACAAAACATGGTTTGTATGAGTGGCTTGTGATGCCATTTGGCTTAACCAACGCACATAGTACTTTTTGAGATTGATGAACCATGTTTTGAGAGCTTTTATAGGACATTTTGTGGTAGTGTATTTTGATGATATCCTGATCTATAGCAAGAGCTTGAATGAACATGTGCATCACTTGAAAGCTGTCCTTGAAGTCCTTAGGAAAGAATCATTATTTGCAAAATTTAAGAAATGTACCTTTGGAGCTGATCACCTTGTGTTTCTAGGATTTGTTGTCACAGCTCAGGGAGTCAAAGTAGATGAGGAGAAGAATGAAGTTCCGAGAATGGCCGAGTCCCACAAGTGTAAGAAGCTTCCATGGCGTAGCTGGTTTCTACAGGCGATTTGTAAGAGATTTCAGCACTATAGCAGCTCCTCTCATGAAAGTAATCAAGAAGAATGTGGGGTTTCAGTGGGGAAAATAACAAGAAGAATCCTTTCAAACTTTGAAAGGGAAGTTGACTAATGCTCATTTGCTGGTACTTCCGGATTTTTCTAAAACCTTTGAGATTGAGTGTGATACCTCTGGTGTAGGTATTGGAGCAGTCTTGATGCAAGAGAAGAAACCAATTGCCTATTTCAGTGAGAATCTAGGAGGGGCAATGCTAAACTATCTTACCTATGACAAAGAACTCTATGAATTGATCAGGGCCTTAGAAACATGGTAACACTACCTCTAGCCAAAAGAGTTTGTGATCCATACTGATCATGAATCACTCAAGCACTTGAAGGGCCAGCACATACTCAATAAGAGACATGGCAGATGGGTAGAGTTCTCGAAACCTTTCCTTACGTGATTCACTACATGCACGGTAAGGAGAACATTGTTGCTGATGCTTTGTCAAGGAGGCACTCTCTGTTTTCATCTATGGAGACTAAGCTGTTATATGTAATATTTCTACTTATTTATACATATACTTATTATTTATATTACTATAATTTTTTCTTTTATTGTATATTTACTTATTATTTAATTTACTATATATTTTCATATAGATATTTAATTTAATTTAAACTTATTATATTTTATATTTACTTATGGTTTATTGTTGTATTAATCAAATGTTCTGCTCACGGTGCATGAGCAAACTTGCACAAGTTTATTTACGAGAGTCTTTTTGTATGATCTTTATTTGATTTTCCAGATTTTTTTGAGTTTATTTACGAGAGTCGTTTCATGTGAAATGTTGTCAAATTTATTCTATGACCCTGTTCCATTCTTATGAGAAAACAAGAAAGCAAACAAAGATCTATATTCAATCATATGGGTTGCTTGTCGCATGACTTTGATAACACAATATCACCTTGAATGTATTATAAACCAATGATCCAAAATATCATCATGAATGTGGAATGTACTAAACACACGAATTTGAACCAGAGATTCCACCTTCAAATGAGCCTTGGATTGTTTAGAATGTTATCAAAAGTGAAAGAAAAAAAATATATATATATATATATATATATATATATGAAAACGAACAACCAAATTCCCAATAGACTCATAGAAATGTCTGATAAATATCTAATCTATCATAATAATATTTCATAAAAAAAAGAGAAACATAGCAAATCGGGCTGTAACAATTTATAGCATGACTGATAATTTTGCGGACATTGGTACTTTTCTAATTCCATTTTGTGTACATGCCTACCATCGATCGACACCATAGAGGTACCATCAGTCGACATTGGATCGCGACCATCGACGAACATACATGCCTACCATCGATCGATACTCTTTACAGAGTCTGGTATCAAGTTTTCAACTAGCTTAAAGCATAACCACAAAACTCAGCAGTAGCCATTTGAACCTTCTTTCCGAAATCCAACTGTCCAGGTACGACATGAAGTATATTGTAATAAGCATTCACTTTCATTTGCAATATCGATCTGCAATAACAAACAAAGTGAACATCTGTTTCTATTTAATAATTTGTACAAATTAATTAGAACAACACCAAAAGACTGTTAACTTTCTCGTCGTCGTCGCCCATGGGCTATTGTGCAAATGGTTAGACTCTAATTTATGCAAACAAAGTTGTTTCCATTTGGTAACCTTTCTCACGAAATTTGTTTCTATGCCCAACATGCCTATAGACCCGAGCTTCTTGCAAATGTGCTTATGTATCTGATATGTTTAAGTGTTGATGTTGTGCAAGCATTCACCAGATCCATGTATGATAGAGTCGTTGAAACCAGAGAACTTGAAATCCAGTCACGCCTATCCTAAAGGTCCTTTGCTGATAGGTGAATGTCGTATCAGAAGATTGGAGAATTGAGAAATTTCAAAAGTTCAAATATTTTGAGAAGCGATATAGAGTTTTTTTGACATGGGAAGATGTGGATAAGTTTAGAGATGATTATTCTAAACTTTTTGCAGATATTCCAGTGTTCAGACAAGTGGGTACAGTTATGTTATGATAATTTGAGGAAGAATTCTTTTGAGGGGAGAAGAATGTAATAACCCTCATAAGCGAATAGGATTTTGGTCGAGAAATTATGTAACATTAGTTTAAAGATTGGTCGATCAGAATTAAAAATAAAAATCAACACGATGAATTAAGGGCTCGACAGGATTGTCTTGTGGTCGAAAATAGTTCTGGTTGTTTGTTAATTATTTTGGTTGAATTTTATTCAAGCTGGAAGAGTTTATCCGAAAGAAGGATGAAAACCAAAGGACGAGAACCGAGGGACGAGGAACATTTTGTCAAACTGTTCAGAATTATCGACCCGTTTCTTACCTTCATTCCTAACCCGTCACATGCCTTTCACCAGCCTTCTTGCTTGCTTCATTTAGACGATCATGTGATTTTCACAAGCTTCTTGTTGAATAACTCAGTCATGTACAAGTCACAAGCTACGTATGATCTTAGGCGAGAACAATTGATTCTTTTTGTATGATCTTTGTTTGATTTTCGAGGTTGTTTTTAGTTAATTTACGAGAGTCGTTTCATAAATATTGTCAAAGTTATTCTACGAATTTTGTATCATAAAAGACTACCTCATTTAATTTTACGAACCACATTCCATAAAATATTTTCGAGTTTAGTTTTACGAAAGTTGTTTCGTGAAATGTTGACGAGCTTAATTTTACGAAAGTTTTTCCGAAATTTATTATGAGTCTAATTTTACGAAAGCTGTTTAGTAAAAAGTTGTAGAACTTAATTTTACGAAAGTTTTTCTGTAAACATGTTTTCGGATTTGGCTGTACAAGAGCCGTTCTTTGGAAAACTCACATTTAGCGACTGTTCCGCAAAGTTAGTTTCTGCGTTTTAGCATCAGAGACTCTGACTATGATGAGCTTAATTATTGCAACTAAACTAAATCAGAAATTTTCTCGCTTATGTAAGGTTGATCCAAGGGAATTTTGAGTAGGTTTTTCGAAGAAAGCTTAAGTGAGAAACGTTGAGAGTTTGCTGACTCTGTTACTATATAAGCGACGCTTGAATTTTTGCAAAGTCATAGGTTTCGGAAGACGTTTTAGCAGTGAGGGATACGGTCTTCTATTTTTTTGTTTTGTCTACGCCAACCGTTTTAGGTTTGGAGTGAATTAATAGAAATCAACTTCGTTTTTCGAAAGTTATTTGGGAGAATTACAGCAGTGGGGAATTGGCAACCCGATTTGCCATGTTTTTATTTCTTCGAGTCATCTAGAGTATCTTTGCGGTTTCGAGAAGAACATTTGTCAGTCAACTTGAATTCCAACAACTGTTACCAAATTTTTTATCGATTTTAGGCGTCTTGTTCTAATTTGACTGATAACTGTGGATATTTGAGAAAAGATGGATCACTCACTCTGAATGGGAAAGTGTGAACGTTTGGATAACTTTCTCCTCGTCATAATTATACCTAGCCAATAATATGATAATGATATTGCAAATATCCAACTTTCAGGCCGACATGTGTTAACTTCGTTTGTTATTTGTCAAATGATAACTGTTGGACAGTGTCGATATTTGTGCAATGAATATTGCTACGTTCATATCGGTTGCTACATACCCACCTTCCCATTCAATAACAAACGAAGTGAACATTTGCACAAATGAGTGATTACAACATTTGGATGCCTTTGCTAAGTTCTGGTACCAGGTGAAATGAGAAACAAGCTTGAGCATTTGGGTAAACATTCATTGATGGAACCCCAGTGATACTATGACATTATCAAACAAATTTTGGTGTGTGGCCTGTGCAAGACCTTCTCCAATAGTCTTTTTAATGATCTTTATTTGATTTTCCAGATTGTCTAGGATTATCTGCAAGTCAAGTGATCACAAAGTTTAAGTACAAATCTAAACCCGATCACTTTCACAAGTGATCTTTGTGGTTCTCAACCCTCTTTCACAAATCAAGAATGGCAAGTTGCTTTTACAATGTAAGAAGCAGAATAAATGCCGAGATGTCGTGTGGTCTGGGAATGACAGTATTACAAGTTTAAGTACAAATGTCACAACGACACGTCAAATGGCTAAATGAAAGTTCCTTGGGGGAGGTATATGTAGACATTCTCCTGTAAGATATCACAACATTTGTAAAGCAACATTTTTATACCTAGAAACAACCACTTTATACTAACATCACAACAACACCAAAAACCAACATCTAAAGCAACACCAAACAAAGATTATGCCTAAAACTAATAGTGTTTCAGATTCATGATTATGTTGGTGCAATTACGTACTTACAATTTTGTCAAGTTCTTGAGATTTATTAAGGACTCAGGGAGTTGACCAGTGAAGTTCTAGATTAGTAAAAAGATCTAATGAAACAGAACACACTGAGATAACAACAAACAAGGAATTATCTCTTTCGGTATCTAATGAAGGAAAAAAGAGGTGAGTGTATATCCGACATAGGAATGTCTTGTAATGAAACCAAAAATATAGAATCAGAACAAAAAAAAGTCGATAGAATTTAGATGAATCATTAACCTGTGAGATCGCCGGTTATGAAGAAGAGAGAAGGGTTAATGAGAGAGAGAGCAGGACCAATTGCTCTCTCGTGATGATGAATGCTGAAGTGGAGATCTGAGAGAACGGTGATGCAGTTTTGCGATTTTGTGGCTGTGTATCGTGGCCACATGAGAGAAAAGAATTAGGGTAGAAGATTACGCAAAACGATTTACGGATTTTGGGCCCAAAATTTTTGTTGGGTTTAGGGTACCCTACGAGTAATTATCCACTTTTAACATCCATAGGGGTAATGCTTAAAGGCCATATATTTACTTATTCTAAATTTCTTATTTTTATATTAAATAATAATATTACGATAGATGATTAATGTAGTATTTTTTATTTCTTATCTTGTTTATTTATTAATTATTATTATCAATTTTCAGACCGATATTTAATTTAATTTATTTCATTTCTTATATTGTATATTTAAATATTTTCTATTTTTCTTATATTGTATATTTACTTATTCTATTTTTTGGCTTTTATATCAAATGATAATATTTCGATAGATATTTAATATAATATTTATATTTATTAAATTGTTTATTCACTTATTATTATGTTTTAATATTCTATATTTACTTATAAAAATATTTTGAAATAATAAAAATGTACAATTATGCATTTTTGGTTAGACGTTTACTGTAGTTTTTCATTTCTTATTGTATACTTATGTATTATTATTTTTATTGTATATTTACTTATTCTAATTTCCTTTAATTTTATAAGAAATGTTAATATTAGGATAGATGTTTAATGTAATATTTTTATTTCTTATATCATATATATATATATACTTATTATGTATATTACTATAATTTTTTCATTTATTGTATATTTACTTATTATTTAATTTTTATATATTTTATATTTACTTATGGTTTATTTTTGTATTAACCAAATGTTCTGCTCACGGTGCATGAGAAAACTTGCACGAGTTTATTTACGAGAGTCTTTTTGTATGATCTTTGTTTGATTTTCCAGATTTTTTTGAGTTTAATTACGAGGGTCATTTCATGTGAACTGTTGTCAAATTTATTATACGACCATGCTCCATTCTTACGAGAAAACAAGAAAGCAGACAAAGATCTACAGTTTGGTATTAAAAATATCTATATTCAATCATATGGGTTACCTGTCGCATGACTTTGGTAACACAATATCACCTTGAATGTATTATAAAACAATGATCCAAAATATCATCATGAATGTTTAATGTACTAAACACACGAATTTGAACCAGGATATTCCACCTTGAATGAGCCTTGGATCGTTTAGATTGTTATCACAAGTTAAAGAAAATATTATCGTAAATGTTGTCAAATTTATTCTACGACCCTGTTCCATTCTTATGAGAAAACAAGTCTGGAAAGGCAATTCTACGTATGATCTTACAAGAAAAAATTCTTCACGAGACGTCTTTCCCACACTCCTGATTTTTCCTTGTCCGTCATCACCAAAGGTGACTTTTCCCCCTTTAACATGTGTGACTTCTTCCATACAGCTTTGATCCACTGTCATATGCCTGGAACAACCACTATCAAAGTACCAAGGGATAGAATCATCTTCCATAGCTCAGGTGTAAGCTACATTGCTAAGAACTTTGCCTTCCTTTTGAATGTGAGCAAAGTTGCACACAATGTTTTCCTCAATGAGAGTGCATCCGCAACTATATTCTCCTTACCTTGTTTGTATTTGATGACATAGGGAAATATCTCAATAAATTCAACCCATCTTGCATGTCTTTTGCTAAGCTTACTTTGTCCTTTTAGGTACTTGAGGGACTCATGGTCAGTGTGGATGACAAACTCTTTAGTCCATAAGTATTGTTGCCATGTTTGAAAGGCCATCACCAATGCGTATAGCTCCTTGTCATAGGTAGCATAGTTGAGAGTGGCTCCTCCAAGTTTCTCACTGAAGTATGCTATAGGCTTCCTATCCTGCATCAACACAGCACCAATACCAATTCTTGAGGCATCACATTCAATTTCAAACGTTTTTGAGAAATCAGAAAGTAGAAGGAGAGGAGATTGAGTAAGCTTCTCTTTAAGTGTTTGAAATGCAGTTTCTTGTGGTTCTCCCCATTTGAATTCAACATCTTTCTTGATAACTTCAGTCAGAGGGGCTGCTATGGTGCTAAAATCCTTCACAAAGCGTCTATAGAATCCAGCAAGCCCATGTAAACTCCTTACCTCTTCTATTGTGGTTGGACTTGGCCAGTCTTTGATGGTCTTAATCTTTTCCTCGTCCACCTTAACCCCATCTGCACTCACCACAAATCTTAGAAAAAACAAATTATCCGTGCAGAAGGTACACTGCTTTAGATTAGCAAAAAGTTTTTCATGTCTTAAAACATCAAGAACGGCCCTAAGATGACCTAAATGATCCTCAAACCTTTTGCTATAGACTAGGATATCATCAAAATAAACCACAACAAAAATGCCTATGAAAGACCTAAGGACATGGTTCATCAATCTCATGAATGTACTAGGTGCATTTGTTAGCCTGAATGGCATGACTAACCATTCATATAAACCAAGTTTAGTTTTGAATGCAGTTTTCCATTCATCACCCTCTTTCATCCTAATTTGATGGTATCCACTTTTTAAATTTATCTTAGAAAAGATGCTAGAACCATGTAATTTATCAAGCATATCATCTAATCTAGGAATAGGGTGGCGATACTTCGCTGTTATGTTGTTGATTGCTTTACAATCAACACACATGCGACAGCTACCATCTTTCTTAGGTACAAGAAGAACTGGAACTGCACATGTGCTCAAGCTCTCTCGGATGTGGCCCTTCTCCATCAGTTCTTCTACTTGCCTTTGCAATTCTTTAGTCTCCACTGGATTGGTTCTATAAGCTGGTCGGTTTGGAAGTGTGGATCCAGGGAAAAAGTCTATCTGATGCTCAATCCTCTTACTGGTGGGAGACCTATGGGACTATCCTCTACAAATACATCATCATATTCATGTAAAAGAGACCCAAGTTCACTCGGATACACCGGTGCAAGCTCAGTAACATTCAAGAGAGTTTCTTTAAAAAAACAAGTAATAGAACGGATTGTTTAAAATAGAGAGTTATTTTGATATCACGCGACTTAGCATAGAAGCTTTGTTGCTTGGTTTGAATGGGTGGAAGGTCGATCTCCTTCTTTTTCTGGAGTTGTAGTTGGTCGAGGTGAAATTCCTTAGGAGTTAGAGGCACAAGGACTGTCTTCCTTCCTTTGAATTCAAAGGAATGCTTGTTGGTATATCCATCATGTACCACTCTTCTATCAGATTGCCATGGCCGTCCAAGGAGTATATGACCAGCTTCCATGGGTAGAACATCACATAGAACTTCATCTTCATACCGACCAATAGCAAGAGGGACCATAACCTGATTGGATACCTTCATTTCACCCTCCTCATTGAGCCATTGTAACCGGTATGGCTTAGGGTGTTTCTGAATCTTCAACCCAAGTTTCCTCATCATTGTCTCACTAGCCACATTGACACAACTCCCTCCGTCTACTATTAGGCTACATACCTTCCCTTGGACCAGACATCTTGTGTAGAACAAGTTCTCTCATTGCTCAAGTTCTTTTGTCTTAGATTGCAAACTTAAGGTCCTCCTAGTAACCAACAACTTTCCCCGGATAGGCTCTTCTTTATACTCTTCTTCAGAGTTGTGCTTTCTTTCTATCTCGGCCTCATCCTCAGATTCAAACTCACCATTGTCCAGAAGTATCATCCCCCTTTTTTGGGTACACTCTTCCTTGGCATTTGAAACACTTAACATCTCTAGCCCTTGAAGTGGTTGTCTCAGCCTTTCCTTTGTCCTTACTATAGATGCTACTTGGCCTTGATTCTTCCTTCTGGTATGGTTTGTTTTCTTTGGAAAAACTTGGTTTCTCCTTTTTAGAACTTTGAAACCTTGTAGTTCCATAACTAGATCTAGAGTGAGTCTTCCTTTTGAGTTGTTGCTCCATAAGAATAGCTTTATGAAGCATGTCTTCTATCTCCACATAGTGTTGCATCTCCACACTATCTTGTATCTCTCGGTTAAAGCCTCCCAAGAACCATGCCATTGTAGCTTCCCTATCTTCAGATATACAAGCTCTCAACATCAACAGCTCCATTTCTTGGTAATACTCTGCTACACTCCGTGAACCTTGTGTGAGCTTCCTTAGTTTTTGGTGGAGGTCACGGTGGTAATGACTTGGAACAAACCTCTTGCGCATGATAGACTTCATTTCTTGCCAAGACTCAACCGGATATTCCTGATTACGCCTCCTATTGGTAACCAACTGATCCCACCAACTTAGAGCATAGTCATAGAACTCAGTGGCAGCAATTTGAATCTTGTTGGCTTGAGTGTATTGCTGACAGTTGAAGACGAGTTCAATCTTCTTCTCCCACTCGAGATAGGCATCATGATCAGCTTTACCATGGAAAGGAGGGCTCTTTAGCTTCAAACCGGCTAGCTCATCTCTTTGGTTTGCCCTACCTTCATGTTCACGCCTTTGCCTTCTTTGACTTCATCTAGAAGAAGAGCTATGGTGCTCATAGTAGTTGTCAGTCTCTTCAGTCCCAGCATGCTCTTGTCGAGTGGGTTTGTCCTTTCCCTTCTTGGTTCATTGCTATTGCCTTGACCAGTCGCTTGTTTGATCTCTTGCATGAGTTCATCTCGCAACTTTTTTATCTTAGCCTTCATCAAGTCTCCCATAGTTGAGATCATAGTTTGATTGAGTTGGTTGGTCATAGCTTCCATCAACAACTTGTTTCTTCTCATAAGTGTGGCTTCCTCATCTGATTCATTCCCCATTTTTACCTGGAACAAATCAAACACTCTACCAGTAAAAGGATTCAAAGAAGTAACAATACTCGACACAAGTATTCAAGGAAACTTGATCAGCAAGGAATAGGATTCAAATCGATCACACCAAAAGATTTGATCAAACAAAGATCAGAAAACAATGAAAGAGACAATCGATTAGGAATCTAATACAGTTTGATGATCTATGAATCAAAAGAGTGGATCAAATCACAAACGAACTTTTCAAATTTCCGGATCACACAAACTTGTAACGTAAACAACAAGTATTCGAAAAGGTTTTCAAAGATCTGAGATTAAAACTTGTAAATCAATCAACTTCCCACAAAATAACCAGAGATCTATCGATTTAAAACAAGTATAGGAATAGATCAGTCGATTTTCAGAACAAAGAACAATGATCAATCACAAACAAAAGAGTAGATGAACCGATCAAAGATTAAATCAATGAACACACGTTTAGATCTATCAGTTTTAACAATCAAAAGATCAGATTTATCAATAGAACTCACAAGGATGAATAAATCAATCGACAAACACAAGGAAAAATTTAGATCTATCAACAGATTTGATAGAATGTGAAAAGATCAATCAAAAACTACAAAGGAAAACGAGAATCCCCCTTCCAAAGTAGCTCTGATACCACTTAACACACTCCTAGGATGCTTCTCTGGATTGTATGGGATAGATCCTTGCAGAAACGAATCACGGACTCAAGTTTACCAAGGTTTGTGGATCGATTGGTGACACATAGAGGTGCGGATGGACTCCTTGATACTGTTAGGCACTAGATTGGATATGACACACCAAACTAGAACCCTTAATCGCTGGATATAACTCACCAACAATCTCTCACACTCGACAAAGAGAAGAGAGAAAAGAGAAGACAAAAAGGTTTAGATAAAAGACTGCTTGATTCAGAATGAGGGATGCAAGAGTTTAAACAGAAACCAAGGAACACGCTCCTTAGGTTTCGAAAACATAATGAAATAAAAACTATAGTTTAAACATAACATAAGGTAAATAGATAGGGTAGTCTTCTTAGGTTTGGACCGATATTAGCACCTAGGAGACGTGTTAAAGCAGCTTGTGGCCTCGTTAAAAACCTTCCTCCGTAAAACCTCTTTGGGACAAAACCGAGAGCAAGGAAAAGAGCACACACAAGTACTTTGCCTAAGTACTAAATCATCTAGATGAGGAGATAGCTTGAATGGTGATCACGGTATCTCGGATTATCAAGCTTTGTCCAAGACTTTTTTCTTGTTTCCATACGAGCCTAAGTAATCCTTCAATGGCTCCATTTAGTTTCTTGGTTCTAGAACGGGTCATGGGAAATTCTAGAATGGCTAAGGCATCTTCATCAGCAGGTTGGTCCATGGGTGCATTCCTTGATACATCATCCTCCTTGTTGAGCTGGTCCAGGGTCACATCAATCTCTTTGCAGAAGCATTTACTACAACGTGAAGCGTCCTTCAACGTCCAAGAAACCAATTGCACCTTGCAACCGATCTTAACAACTCATCAATCCTAGAAAGTTGATACTTGACCCTGATGGTCACGTCAACTATAGTTAAGAATAACCACAACTATTTTACCACTGACAACGGTGATCCCCATAGCAAAGAGCTAGATCGAACAAAACCTCTCCAAACAAATTTTCTAACTACTACCTGAACTCAGCAAGAACCACTTGGTGAGATTCTTAAGCTATTGCAGCAAATCCGGGTTCCACAAGAATATTGAATGGTTTCTTCTAAATGTTGACAATTATTCCAGCGCCTTTAAGATATCTCTGAACTCTATGATTATTGATATGTCCTCTACACTTTGCTCCTTTGATCTTCTATTTTCCCAATGATCAGGATAATGGAATTAGCCACTTCACCTTTTCCCAAAAGGTTTTACGAACACTCTAGACTGATATGAGTGATGCTCCAACACTTGGTCGAATACCATTGTAGACAATTGGTGACTGGTCTTCTTCCAAAGACTTCTTTCCTTAACAACATCCTAGTTGAGCTTGATAACAAGATATACAATCTCACTCTTGATAGAAACATACACATCTAATGGGAGTACTTGATTAGGGTCAAAATCAGTCATCAAAATCAACAACTAAAATTCCCCGAGAAATTATGTCTTAAGCAAATATGAGAGGGAAATCTCGAAAAAACTATAAGCAAAACCTATTTGCAAGGATACAAGAACAAACTTTGTATATTTATCCCGGAAAAGGAATAAAATAATTTCTATCCAAACATTAAGTGATTGGAAAACGTTCTTACAGAAGATTTTTGCGAGAAATTACCAGTAAACGAAATTCGGAAAGTTTCAGCGGAAAAACCTCACAGGAAAATCTATGAGATAATCTTTCAGAAAGTAGCTTATGGAAGATCTTTACGGAAAAAAATTACGTAAAACAAACAAAATAGTTCGGAAGCTTTACGAAGAAGTCAACGGAGGGAATAAGAAGAAGAAAGGCATAAACACCCTCTCAGTTTGGTCAACGCCACCCAACTCCCTCTCAGCTTGGTAAACATTGCCACACAGCTTCTCTCTCTCTTCAGCCTCACCACACACCCTCTCTCTCTCATCAGCCTCGCCATAGAGCTCCTCACCTTTTCAAAAAGCTCTTCACCTCGCCACACAGATCTTCACCTCACCACACAGCTCTTCACCTCGCCACAGATATATTTCACCTTCCCACACAGTTCTTCACCTTGGAACAAAGCTCTTCACCTTGCTAAACAGCTCTTCACCTCGCCACAGAGCTCTTCACTTCGCCGCACAGCTCTTCACCTCGCCACACAGCTCTTCACCTCGCCACACAGCTCTTCACCTCGCCACACAGATCTTTACCTCACCACATAGCTCTTCAACTTACCAGAGAGCTCCTCAGCCTCGCTGCAGCGATTCTCTCTCCCTCAGCCATAGAGCCTCTCTCTCTCTTCATGTTGTCACACAACTCTTTCCTTGGCTCCACGTTTCCACCCAGCTCTCTCCTTTGCTCCATGTCACCATACAGGCTTCCTCATCGACCAGTAAGGTTCTCATCATTTTCTCCTTTGAATCTCGATCGAAATGTCTTTCGTTTCGTCTCAATCGGAGTTTCCGATGAGATTTTACTAAGAAATCAAGCAAGATGATGTTTTCTCGTAAAATTTCAAGTCAAACATCAAGACGATACTGGTTAACTTAACACCACCATATCATCGACTGAATAAATTTATTTTTATCAGTTCATAAGATCAAAAACATAGAAAAACGTACATCGGACAAATTGACAATTTCTCTGAGAACAATCGCAAAAAGGCATAGTCGTAAAACGGTCTGAAACGCCTAAAATACGACGAAAGCCCACTTATTGATTAAAATGAGAACATGCCCGAATGTGATGACAGTTTAGTAAAATTGGATTAAGGAAAAATGGAAGAAGAGGATAAATGTGAAGTCTCCAAGATAAACATGAACTTCGAGAAGTTAAGGGAAGATCTGCTCAAAAGGATAAACTCGAATCTCGAAGAGATAAGGGAACATGGCCGACTCTGGAGGCATAAATAAGCACATCAAGGCAGGGAAGAATGGGAGAGTTTTTACACTCTTAGAACTGTTTTCACTTAGAAACCTTAGGCATTATTATAGACATGCTTAGTTTATATGACTTGCACTCGATTAGTAGATGAACTCGCAAAGGCAGTTTGATCTCTTTTTCAACTCTTTTTAAATTGCACTATGCTCGGCTTGATACTCGAAGGGGTACATAGGCAGCCTTTCATTTGGTCTAGTCCAAAATAAATAAAAAACATTTTGCATCTTTTTCATCTTTTATAATCGAGCTGCGGCTCAGCTTGGTTTAAGGTTCTAGGTGACTAGAACTGGAAAATTTGCTGACAGCTCTCGCGGCCGAAGCTTTTACAATTTTCTGTAACAATTGGTATGCCCTTGCGCAGATTTGAAATAAAGTTTTACCTTTTTCTAAATTGGTTTTGTTTTCTTTCTGTATTTTTCGCATTTATTTGATCAAATTGGGACAACAGGCACATGCAGTTCATATGAACGTGAATTGTAATACTGAAGAGTTTATTTACGAGAGTCGTTTCGTAAATGTTGTCAAATTTATTCTACGAATTTTGTATCACAAAATACTACCTCATTTAATTTTACGAACAACGTTCCATAAAATATTGTCGAGTTTAATTTTACGAAATTTGTTTCTATGCAAACATCACCCATGAGCAAGCATGCCTATAGACCCGAGATCCTTGCAAATGTGCTTATGTATCTGATATCCACGACAAATGTTCATTGATGGAACCCAAGTGATACGATGACAATATCAAAGGCATCCAAAAGTGATCGGGTATCTTAGTAGATAATAGCATGTGGGCGACAACGAGGGAATAAGTGATCGCCCGTTAGGCGACGAGAGTTAGTAATCGCCCATGGGTGAAGACGAGGGAATGAGTGATTGCCCGATAGGGGACAAGAATGAGTATTGCGCATTGGGCGGTGAGAGTGGGTGATCGCCCGTTTTACAACAAGGGAGTGAATGATCTCATGTTGGGCGACAAAAGTGAGTGATCGCCCGTTGAACGATGAGGGAGTGAGTGATTGCCCGTTAGGAGACGAGATTGAGTGATCGCCCGTTAGGCGACGAGATTGAGTGATCTCCCGTTAGGCGTTGAGAGTGAGTGATCACCGTTAGGCAACGAAAGTGAGTGATCTCCTGTGGGAGTCGACGAGGGAATGAGTGATCGCCCATTAGGAGATGAGAGTGACTGATCGCCCGTTGGTTGACAAGAGTGAGTGATCGCTCGTTGGACAACATGGGAGTGAGTGATCACCCGTTGGGCGAGGAGAGTGATTGATCCCCCGTTGGGGGACGAGAGTGATTGATCGCCTGGTGGACGATGAGGGAGTGACTGATCACCCGTTAGGTGAACAGAGTGAGTGATCTCTCGTGGGCGACGACGAGGGAATGAGTGATCGCCCATTAGGCGACGACAGTGAGTGATAGCCCATTGGGCAATGAGAGTGAGTCATATTGCCAAAGAAATGTTGTTGGTTTGATCATATGTTATCAGTTTGATGTCACCAGTAACGGTTATGTATTATGATCAACTTGATATTCTAGAGTATAATGAATAGGACATAATAAACGGACCGTTACACACCAGCCCGTGACTTGTATCGATGACCTCAATTATTTCATATTTATGAGACATGCAATACAAGGGTCTAGAAGCACCAGGGCAAGGAGTAATTACTGGAACAACCAGTAATCTTTTGCTATTGAACTAATATAAATGGGATAATGACTGTTGACTGATAACTTTGCCTAGTGAAGTTCACCAGTATCTCCTAGTGAATAACGGTTACTCGAGAATATCAAGTTGACTGATAACACGACAGTCAAGGGATTTCTGGGTCTTCGGATCCACCTTCCCATCTCCCTGCTACTTTTGCGGATAACAAACGTACCGCATTACCCAAATTGACACGTGATTGATACGTTATGTAGCATGGGTTACCGTTCATGGATCGAAAGATGTTAAGTATCATTTGAGGTATTTAAGTAGTCTAAGGCTCATGTTACAATATAAACCATTCTCTTTCCTTTTAGTTCATGGTGTAGACATGTGCCCTTGATAGAATTGACTAACCACTCTATAAAAGTGTTATCATAGCTATCAAAATCAATCATACACGAGGTAACCCATAAAATCATGTTCACGCGGAGAGTCAAAGTACCATATTATCGTATGTGGCTTCACGCATATGAATATATCAAAATACCCATCCTCCATATTAGGCTTTTTAGTCCTTTGTAGCCCAAGGTGTAATTACTGACATAATCAATGGCATATCATCGTCTGCAGCATTATTCTTTACATGAATACATCCAAGTTATGGTTGTGATCGTCATAAACAAAAAGTGAACACGGCAGTTCAGTAATGCGATAATTGTTTATTATTAATCATAACTTAAACCAAGCAATGGACCAAGGCATACCAATTTGCTACTACAACCATTGGTATAATCAACGGTTAACCCTTATGTTCTCTTCGCAAGCAATATCCAGTTGGATATGGAGAAAGGCTAGAATATGATTATAGTGGTTTAGCATGATGATCGATAATACAACCAATGCTTTTGTATTTGTACCATCAACATTTGCATTATCAGTCTTCGAACGAAAGAGAACTGATCCACAAACACGGCAAACATGGCCCTTCAACGAGAATATTCACGAAAACTGTCACTTATTCACTCACTCTCGTCGCCTAACGGGCGATCAGTCACTCCCTCGAGTAATCAAACAAGAGTGAGTGATCGCCTGTTGGACGACATGGGAGTGAGTGATCATCCATTGGGCGACGAGAGTGATTGATCGCCCGGTTGATGACGAGGGAGTGACTGATAGCCCGTTAGGTTAAGAGAGTGAGTGATCTCCCATGGGCGACGATGAGGGAACGAGTGATCGTCCATTAGTGCGATTAGTAACAATACATCCTAATTTTAGTATGATATTATCATCCTGAAATTGCAGGTTTATGTCAGAAATAAGGGCGTATATTCAAGAATATTATACTTGTATTTGGGTAATATGGTCTGGGAATACAAGACTCCCTCCATAATATGAAGGGTTATCATATTCTAAGGCGCGAGTGAACTGTTCGACCCATGCTCTTGGATCCCCCAAACCACCTTATCCACCCTTGCCACGTTATTACTGACATATATAGGTATTAAAATCTAAACATGCTACTAACGAAGGCACATTAGGGAATCTGATTCTCCCCCACTTCCGGTTGCAGCCTTGGTTCAGGAGGGAGAGGAGGCAAATGACTTGAGCATGCAAAGAATACTGCTGCAGACGATTATTAGTTACGTATGATAATAGATCTCATCGTGTAAGAATATCCTTGTAATAGTGTAATGTATTATGGACTAGTGATACATGCCTAGGAGCAGATTGTTAGTAGGTTGTAGAGTGATTACTCAGTATGGCTAATATAATAATCCCCTGAATACACGTGATTATCCACCAAGTCACCTGCTTGGTAGTATGCATCCTAATCACTCCTCTACTCCATGAGCAGTACTTCTTGCTCGTTCATAATTGTTACCTTTATTACATCCTAGAGGCACTAAAATGTATCTACAAACCATATATGCCTACCATCATTTGTTATGAGCAGTTCCTTCATATGTTACACATGAAGGTCAACGTCAGCAACGTTTTGTCAACTTGGTACACTTGATGCGTCGAAGGAATGACAGAAATATGGTAGATCATTCGGTCATGTAGTGGATTCTAATGTCATGTCTTATCAGAGGGAGGGACGAAACTTTAAATAGACGCTTTGAGCACATCTCTCCATAATCCTTATGACATGTGTTCGCATGAAGAGTATAACTCCAACAGTCAACCCTTCACTCATCTAGGAATACGTCTGCAGCAATATTCTTTATAATCACGAGTTTATTCATCTAAAAGCTATCGACTTTTTTTGTTCCGAGATATATTTTTTGTTTCATTACAAGACATCGCTATGTCAGATGACACTCAGCTCTTTTTTCATTCATTAAATATTGAAAGAGACGATTCCTTGTTTGTTGTTATCTCAGTGTGTTCTGTTCCATTAGATCTTTTGACTAATCTAGAACTTCACTGGTCAACTCCCTGAGAGAAGTGGTTGCCCATTAATGATGATGAGAATACGGTTTGATCAGTCACCCTGATCGTCCATGAATGTTGTAATCACTCATTTTTGCAAATGAGAACTTATCCGCAATAACAAACATTCACTTTCATTTGCAATAAAAGTGATCAACTGTATATCCAACTTTATATCCAGTAATATGATCCATCAATTTATCCAAACGTTCACATGTGTTCACTTCGTTTGATATTGCAAAATGAAAATGAACGTTTGGATAACTGTGGATATTTGCACAAATATCCCTTGACTGCCGTGTTGACTGTTCAAATTTTGACAAAAATAAAAGAGAGAAGGTCGTTATCTAATTTTGATCTAGATGATAGAACGCTCATTACAATACTGGTAATTTTATTTTCTACTAACTATTTAAGTACAGTGGATAACGCAGACAGAGAATCCCTTAAAGATGCTCATTAAATAATATGACTCACTCTCATTGTTACAATATCAAACATTATGATGTACAAAATCATAAGCAAACTAGAATATCCTTAAGAGTGACAAATGATAACTGTTGGTCAGCCTCAGAATGAAAGCATAGCAAACGAAGTGATACAAATACTCATATTTCCCTTCCAAATACAGTTGGATATATGTGCAAATATCCACAGTTATCTAAGTTATCTTTTGATCAGTTCACTTTTGTGCAAATATGTTCAAATATGTTCACTTCGTTTGTTACTCGACCTTCTCCCTTTTCCTTGTCTTTGATATCCATGAAGATGATGTCACACACAAAATTACATCATCCACTTAAGACTCGTTCTAATTAGCTCCACATTGGACTAGTTCACTAGATGATGGACGTATACAACAGTATTCTTTATAATCTAGGAATACCCTTCACAAATCTAGGAATACGTCTGCAACAGTTTTCTTTATAATCACGAGTTTATTCATCTAAAAGCTAAAAAGTTATCATAAAAACGGTAATCACCCAAAGGAAGATCACAAATGTTCACTTCGTTTGTTACTTGACCTTCTCTCATTTCCTTGTCTTTGATATCCACGAAGATGATGTCACACACAAAATTACATCATCCACTTAAGACTCGTTCTAATTAGCTCCACATTGGACTGGTTAACTGAATGATGGACCTACAACCCAAACAGTCAACACTTCACTCATCTAGGAATAAGTCAATCCTAATTCAGATCACTCCATAACCGTTCATGTGAATATTGTTAGACAGATGAAGCATCAGTATAATGTTTGTCTGTTTGGATTGGTAACAGACAAAGAGTGTGATCCATGAACGGTTAGACATGCTCTTCATAAGTTATAAACACCGTTCATTATAATAGTGTACTCCGTTGGGGTTACTAATTGCACTAAAATTAGTTTAATTGATATTACCTTAGGTACCCAAAGTCTTCTATCATGATTTTGTGAATAAGTGATATATACTTAATTTTCAAGTATTTGGGGTGATAGATATCCGGGATGCATAATGACACTGGAATAGGTTAAAAACAAAATTGAAGTATAAGGTTGAATCAAGGTATGACGGGTATAACACGTGTAAAAATAGCTCAGTCGTATGGGTACATTTGGTATGAGGTTATGGTCGTGTGAGGAAAGTCCTCCTAATATTAATCAAGAGTCAGTTATCTTAATAGTCCACGAGTATATTGACATGCCATTATTTACGAGAGTCATTTTGTGTGATCTTTGTTTGATTTTCTATTGGTCTACAAGCATCCAATTTTCCATTGGTCTATAATGTAAGAAATACTTCATTATTCCTTGGTCTATAATGTACACCAGAAATTAGCATCAAACATATATTTGAGTGTATACTAAAATATTCGAGATCCGTTTGATAATGCCCTAATTATTAATAAGAGTATACATCCTAATTTTAGTATGATACTATCATCCTGAAATTGCAGGTTTATGTTAGAAATAAGGGCGTCTATTCAAGCATGCATCAGCCCCATATACAACAGTGGATCACTTTCACACATGTTATCTTACTATTATGATGATACTATTATGCAAGCATTCATTAGTGGTTGCTTCTACATGATAAGCAAATACTCCAAATGTACATGAGCATAACAGTAATCATAAAAACCCCAAACATATTGTAATAATGTGATAATAGCATGTCATCATTTGCCACTATGTGGCAGCATTCCCTGAACTCATAATGATCCCCTTATAAGAGGATGAAATATTCTTTACATTATAGACCAAAGCATAATGGCCGATTATCACTCACAACAAACAAGGATTAATGGATTCTTCTAGGTTGGCATGTCATGTACAGATAGTGACCTACAGTTAGTCAATGCTTCATTTTGCGTTCTGTTCTTAGGCATTGATCATTAATCCATTATTACAAGAAACCTTATATCATTATGAGTTATTGTAACATAA
This sequence comes from Moricandia arvensis, assembly GCA_905132765.1. NCBI lineage: Eukaryota > Viridiplantae > Streptophyta > Magnoliopsida > Brassicales > Brassicaceae > Moricandia > Moricandia arvensis. The sequence continues at coordinate 78,975 of CAJHQP010001165.1, read as the reverse complement.
CCATTATTCAAACCTCTAATAACCTGCATGTATCATAACATTGTTCGGCTTTATTATTTGGTATAATCATATGGGTATCTACTTGACATCATGTGTAAGAGCATAACCAATCATGACTTGTATCCATGACCTCAAGTTACTTTCTAGTGATTCCATTATGTGGAATGTACTAAACACACGAATTTGAACCAGAAAATTCTACAATCAATGAGCACATGGTAGGATATACAGTTGGGTCGAGTTATTAACTCCTTGGTAAATCATCGATGGCGAGATGGACAAACCATGTAATAAGTTGGATCAATGCAACCTCCATATATGATTCACTCTTGACCATGACGAGGGGTATGCCTCCGAATGTGTATTAAAGTTGACCAGTGAAGTTCAAACGGTGATAACATATGTTTGATCATGGAATAAACATCTGGCGTACCTGCACACTTCAGCCTGTTATGTTATCAGTCAACCGGAATACGGTATATCAGTTTGGTTTGACGAGGGGTATGCCTCATATTGTAACTATGAGAGTGAGTCATATTGACGACGAGGGATAACTTACTCGTAACAATTTATCCAAACAAACGTTCACATGTGTTCACTTCGTTTGATATTGCAAATGAAAGTGAACGTTTGGATAACTGATTATATTTGCAAAAATATCCACTAACTGCCGTGTTGACTATTCAACTTTTGACAAAAATAAAAGAGAAAAGGTTGGTATCTAGTTTTGATCTAGATGATAGAAAGCTTATTACAATACTGGTGATTTCATTTTCTACTAACTATTTAAGTACAATTGATAATCACCTTGGGCAAAATGATGATATACAGTTAGTCAATGCTTAATCTGTAAAATTATGATACTTGACAATTAAGTATATATCACTTATTCACAAAATCATGTTAGACGGCTTTGGGTACATTCGGGCACATAACTATTGCGCTCATAGTTAGATCATTATTTACAAACAAGGCTATTTGTGATCTACACGTATGAACTCATAATGAGAATGTGAATAAACCATTGCGCTCAAAGTACTCAAAACAATCTAGAGTATTTGTACCATTCATATTGAGTACATGTATGCCCGAATTTATGACTAGTCACCATTCAGAGGGAGTGATTCACTTTGTGCAAATATCAGTTTATTTACGAGTCTTTTTGTATGATCTTTATTTGATTTTTCCAGATTGTTTTGAGTTTATTTACGAGAGTCGTTTCGTAAATGTTGTCAAATTTATACTAAGACCATGTTCTATTCTTACGAGAAAACAAGAAAGCAAACAAAGATCCATAGTTTTGTTTCGTAAATGTTGTCAAATTGGTTTTGTTCATAATACAGACCCGTTACTAGTGACATCAAACTTGATGCGATATTCTAGAGTATTTGTACCATTCAGAGTGAGTACATGTACGCCTGAATTTATGACTAGTCACCATTCAGAGTGAGTGATCCACCTTGTGCAAATATCAATATATTTACGAGAGTCTTTTTGTATGATCTTTGTTTCATTTCCAGATTGTTTTGAGTTTATTTACGAGAGTCGTTTCGTAAATGTTGTCAAATTTATTCTACGACCCTGTTCTATTCTTATGAGAAAACAAGAAAGCAAACAAAGATCTATAGTTTTGTTTCTTAAATGTTGTCAAATTGGTAAGCCCTGACATGTCTTCGTATTACATGTACAGCCACATCATATATGTTACACATGATCAAGAGTGTCTACTCACTGCTCTTAGTGCAATTAGTAACAATACATTTTAATTTAAGTATGATACTATCATCCTGAAATTGCAGGTTTATGTCAGAAATAAAGGCATCTATTCAAGCCTGAAACAACCCCATTATAATAAGTTTATGAATTAGTATGTCATCATTTGAAGGAGCTAATTAATATACACAAATCCTATTGTGAACTCACAAATTTCACAATAATACACTATACTCTAGTATACCTTACCAAGGGCACTGATAAATGCAAGATTCGCTGGTACACTATCGTTTAGGTTTATGCCTTCACGGGTAACACTAGGGTAAGGGGGGATTACCCCACATCATGCCTCGTTGCAGAAATGTATGTTTACATTGTAAAGGAGCCATATGATGTTGTTAGCTATATTCTCATCTGATTTCCTTTTGTTAAGGAGAAATATATCATCACTGAACATATGATGCAGTTAAGTACCTGTAGTTAAGACGTATTACTGCAGTTAATAGGATCACTGTAAAGCATGGATAAAAGAAGCTAACTAATATGGGTTTCCTAATGGCACCTTGAGGATGTCTAATATTCTATCCAAACAGCTTAGTATTACACGTTGATCAATAACAGGTGTGTATACTGTATAAGTCGGATTTAAGCCATTATAGAGGTTGCGGATAGAACGCTGGTGCCCAGTGTAGATAAATGTTTATTCTCATTTGTAAATTAGGATTGACATGGGGTTGTATGAATGGTCTTGAAATCCTGTGTGTAATATGGACTAATATCGTGGACAGCATATGCAATTTGATGGAGGAATATAAATGTTTTTCATCCACGTGTGAAGATACCTAAAGTATGTAGGATTTAATATCTCGTCACTTATTAGGGCAGCTCGTAATAAGTGACGAGATATTAAATCCTACATACTCTAGGTATCTTCACAGGTGGATAAAAAGCATTTATATACCTCCATCAAGTTGAATATATTGTCTACGACATTAGTCCATGTATACAAAATGTTCATATACAGTTACTACATGCATAATGCCGTGTGAAGATACCAAGTGTCATCCAGGTTTATTACCCATACAAAGTGACTATACAAAATTCATAAACCTATTATAATGGGTTTGATGCAGGCTTGAATAGACGTCCTTATTTCTTACATAAACCTGCAATTTCAGGATGATGGTATCATACTAAAATTAGGATGTATTGTTACTAATTGCACTAAGAGCAGTGAAGTAGACACTCTTGATCATGTATAACATATATAATGGATGGAGAGTGTATTTATTAGGGCACCATCAACTAACCAATGACTCTCCATTACGTGTGTACATTTAAGATTGATTAGTGAGAGCATGTTACCCAACTAACACTCTATTCTGGTGTAACATTAAACATATATGATCACTACATATCAATTTGGTAGTGCCCAACGCATGTGGGTTATACCAATTTGCTACTACAACCATTGATATAATCAATTTCTCATAGTACATATCTAGAGAGTAGTCCTCCAATGGCTCCATAAACATGTTAATCCCATCCTAGGGATTATACCTAACGGGGATAATCAGGGATATGGTGGAGTTTATACTACCACCATGTAACTTATTAAGACATATTTATGACATTTTGCCTCTTCTATATGTTTCAATTATACTTTGGGTAGACCATGTATACCATTAGTATATCCACATATAAACGTCATGGTGGTAGTATAAACTCCACCATATCTCTGATTATACCTATTGTTGTAGTAGCAAATTGGTATGCCTTGGTCCATTGCTTGGTTTAAGTTATGATTAATAATAAATAATTATTGCATTATCACTCACTCATACTAATATTGGCCTAGGTATGGAGTGGTCACTACTCTTGTGAATATGCGAAAATACTTCATTTAACTCTGAGATAGCCCGATAGGATGAATAAGTCGTTATTCATGCTGAATAAGCGTGACATTTATCGTTAATCGTCCTTCATATGGTTGATGAACGGCTTCAAATGATGACATCCACTAAATATATGACACATTGTAATAATTATGTTAATGTCACCTCTATTTATGTTAGGCCTTCATATGGCCAATGTAGCCGTATATTACTATTCACTAATACCAACAGCATTAACATGATGTTGATAACCTAGAGTGCATGTGAGTTTTTTGGCCATAAATAATCAGGTTCTTCACTTTGGTTCAACATTGTGTAGACTCAACTATGTCATAGTGATACAATGTACTTCATATAGTATATGAGTGATTACCATTTAGTGATATTACCTTATTAGAGTGTGATCACAAGTTCCATATAGTATATGAAGGGTTATCATATTCTATGAGTGATGCTAATTGGCGCAGTTGAAACGGTATGCTTGATCCAATATTATCATGTCATAATGGGAGCTAATTATGTTAATGTCATACCACTAAACGCTTAATTATACATGCACTTATTAGAGGTTTGAATAACAGTTATGTTACAATAACTCATAATGATATAAGGTTTCTTGTAATAATGAATTAATGATACATGCCTAGGAACAGAACACGAAATGAAGCATTGACTAACTGTAGATCACTATTTGTATATGACATAGCAACCTAGAAGCATCCATTAATCATTGTTTGTTGTGAGTGATAATTGGCCATTATGCCTTGTTCTATAATGGAAGGAATACTTCATCCTCTTATAAGGGAATCATTATGAGTTGAGGGGATACTGCCACATAGTGGCAAATGATAACATGCCATTATCACATTATTACAATATGTTTGGGGTTTTTATGATTACCGTTATGCTCATGTACATTTGGAGTATTTGCTTATCATGTAGAAGCAATCAATAATGAATGCTTTCATAATAGTTCCATCATAATAGTTAGATAACTGTTGTATATGGGGCTGATGCAGGCTTGAATAGACTCCCTTATTTCTGACATAAACCTGCAATTTCAGGATGATAGTATCATACTAAAATTAGAATGTATACTCTTATCAATAATTAGGGCATTATGAAACGGATCTCGAATATTTTAGCATACACTCAAATATATGTTTGATGCTAATTTCTGGTGTACATTATAGACCAAGGAATAATGAAGTATTTCTTACATTATAGACCAAGGAATAATGAAGTATTTCTTACATTATAGACCAAAGGAAAATTGGATGCTTGTAGACCAGTAGAAAATCAAACAAAGATCACACAAAAAGACTCTCGTAAATAATGGCATGTCAACATACTCGTGAACTATTAGGATAATTGACTCTTGATTAATAGTAGGAGGACTTTCCTCACACGACCATAACCTCATACCGAATGTACCTATACGACTGCGCTATTTTTACACGTGTTATACCCGTCATACCTTGATTCAACCTTATACTTCAATTTTATTTTTAACCTATTCCAGTGTCATTATGCATCCCGGATATCGATCACCCCAAATACTTAAAAATTAAGTATATATCACTTATTCACAAAATCATGATAGAAGGCTTTGGGTACCTAAGGTAATATCAATTAAACCAATTTTAGTGCAATATAGTAATCCCAACGGAGTACACTATTATAATGAACGGTGTGTGTATAACTTATGAAGGAAAGAACTATTTGGAAGAAGACCAGTCACCATTGGTCTACTATGGTATTCGACCAAGTGTTGGAGCATCGCTCATATCAGTGTAAAGTGTTTGAAAACCTTTTGGGAAAAGGTGAAGTGGCTAATTCTATTATCCTGATCATTGGGAAAATAGAAGATCAAAGGAGCAAAGTGTAGAGGACATTCCAATAATCAGAAAGTTCAGAGATATCTTAAAGGCGCTGGAAGAATTGTTGACATTTAGATGAAACCATTTAGTATTCTTGTGGAACCCGGATTCGCTGCAATAGCTTAAGAATCTCACCAAGTGGTTCTTGCTGAGTTCATGTAGCAGTTAGAAAATTTGTTTGGAGAGCTTTTGTTTGATCTAGCTCTTTTCCATGGGTAGCACCCTTGCCAGTCGTAAAAAAGTTGTGGTTATTCTCAACTATAGTTGACGTGACCATACAAAAGAAAGTATGGGCTTTTATTGGATTCTTCACAGCCAAACACCAAATTATCAAATCCCAAATGAAACAGGTTGTGGCCCATAGCTTTCTGAAGTGGATTGGCCCATGGAAATATGTTTGGCCTGACAAGAGGTGGTTTTGGTTCATCAGAAATAAGAATGGTCGATTGTAGCTTATCGGGTGGTCGAACCAGCTCAGGCGAATGAACCAACTTGCTCAGCTCGTCCAGGTAAGTGTCACTCCAGCTCAGCTCATCCAAGTGATTGTCACTCCAGCTCACTTGGGTATTCAGATTGTTCAGCATGCCCTCGTAAGTGTCACTCAATTCGGCTCGTCCTATGAGTTTTGAGCTGGCCATGATCATATCAAAAATGAAAATTGTTTTTTTCGTCTGAGGAAGACAGCCAAATAAACTTGTTACCAAAGCCGTTGGGAGTTAGTCGCAGCATGATGCCTGCTTGGATGTAACTGAGGGGAGTGAAAGGCAGAAGCCATACAGCTTTGTTAGCGAAAGAAAGCGTAGCTTTGCTTAAGGTCTGGATTCTCTGCAAGGACAAATGATAAGTGATCAAATAAATGCGGAAAAATACAGAAAGCAAACAAAATCAATTTAGAAAAAGGTAGATCTTTATTTCAAATCTGCGTAAGAGCATAGCGATTGTTACAACAAATTGTAAAAGCTTCAGCCACGAGAGCTGTCAGCGAATTTTCCAGTTCTAGTCACCTATAACCTTAAACGAAGTTGAGTCGCAGCTTGATAATAAAAGACGAAAAAGATGCCAAATTTTTTTTTTGTTTTGGACTAGAGCTAATGAAAGGCTGCCTATGTTCCCCTTCGAGTATCAAGCCGAGCATAGGGCAATTTAAAAGAGTTGAACAAGAGATCAAATTGCCTTTGCGAGTTCATCTAGTAATCGAGTGCAAGTCATAGAAACTAAGCATGTCTAAAATAATGCCTAAGGTTTCTAAGTGCAAAGGATTCTAAGAGTCTCAAAATCCCCCCCCCCTTCTTCTCAGCCTTGGATGTGCTTATTTATGCCTCCATAGTTGACCATGTTTCCTTATCTCTTCGAGATTCGAGTTTATCCTTTTAAGGAGATCTTTCCTTATCTTCTCCAAGTTCATGTTTATCTTGGAGACTTCACATTTATTCTCTTCTTCCATTTTTTCCTTATCCAATTTTACTAAACCGTCATCACATTTGGGCATGTTCTCATTTTAATCAATAAGTGGGCTTTCATCGTATTTTAGGCGTTTCGGGCTGTTTTACGACTTATGCCTTTTTGCGATTGTTCTCAGAGAAATTGTCAATTTGTATGATGTATGTTTTTCTATGTTTTTGATCTTAGGAACTGATAAAAATAGATTTATTTCGTCGAGGATATGATGGTGTTAAGTTAATTAGTATCATCTTGATGTTTGACTTGAACTTTTACGAGAAAACATCATCTTGCTTGCTTTCTTTGTAAAATCTCAACGGAAACTCTTATTGAGATGAAACGAAAGACATTTCGATCGAGATTCAAAGGATAAAATGATGAGACCCTTATGGGGAGATGAGGAAGCATGTATGGTGACATGGAGCCAAGGAGAGATCTGGGTAGCGACCTGGAGCCAAGGAAAGAGTTGTGTGACAATGTGAAGAGAGAGAGAGAGGCTCTATGGTGAGGCTGAGGAGAGAGAATCTCTGTGATGAGGCTGAGGATCTCTCTGGCAAGGTGAAGAGCTTTGTGGTGAGGTAAATATCTGTGTGGTGAGGTGATGAGCTGTGTGGCGAGGTGAAGAGTTGTGCGGTAAAGTGAAGAGCTCTGTGGCGAGGTGAAGAGCTGTCTGGCGAGGTGAAGAGCTCTGTACCAAGGTGAAGAGCTGTGTGGGACGGTGAAATATATATGTGGTGAGGTGAAGAGTTGTGTGGTGAGGTGAAGAACTGTGTGGTGAGATGAAAAGCTTTGTGGCAAGGTGAGGAGCTTTGTGGTGAGGCTGATGAGAGAGAGTGTGTGTGGTGAGGCTGAATAGATAGAGAAGCTGTGTGGCAGTGTTGACCAAGCTGAGAGGGTGTTGGGTTACATTGACCAAGCTGAGAGGGTGTTGATGCCTTTCTTTTGTTCTCATTCCCTCCGTTGACATCTTCGTAAAGTTTCCAAACTATTTCGTTTGTTTTACGCAATTTTTCCGTAAAGATCTTCCATAAGCTGCTTTCCGGAAGATTATCTCATAGATTTTCCTGTGAGGCTTTTCCGCGGAAACTTTCCGAATTTCGTTTACTGGTCTTTTTCGCAAAAATCTTCAGTAAGAACGTTTTTCCAATCACTTATGTCTGGATAGAAATTCTTTTATTCCCTTTCCAGGATAAATATACAAAGTTTGTTCTTGTATCCTCACGCAAATATGTTTTGTTTATGCCGTATAGTGTTTTCGAGATTTTCCCCTCATATTTGCTTACGACATAATTTCTCTGGAGGATTTTAGTTGTTGATTTCGCCATGACTGATTTTAACCCTAATTAAGTACTCCTATTTGAGATGTATGTTTCTATCTAGAGTGAGATTGTATATTTAGTTATCGAGCTCAACTAGGATGTTATTAAGGAAAGAAGTCTTTGGAAGAAGACAAGTCACCGTTGGTTTACAATGGTATTCGACCAAGTGTTGGAGCATCGCTCATATCAGTGTAGAGTGTTTGAAAACCTTTTGGGAAAAGGTGAAGTTGCTAATTCCATTACCCTGATCATTGGGAAAATAGAAGATCAAAGGAGCAAAGTGTTATCTTAAAGGCGCTTGAAAAATTGTCGACATTTAGATGAAACCATTCAGTATTCTTGTGGAACCCGGATTCGCTGCCATAGCTTAAGAATCTCACCAAGTGGTTCTTGCTGAGTTCATATAGCAGTTAGAAAATTTGTTTGGAGAGCTTTTGTTCGATCTAGCTCTTTGCTATGGGGAGCACCCTTGTCAGTGGTAAAAAAGTTGTGGTTATTCTCAACTATAGTTGACGTGACCATCAGGGTCAAGTATCAACTTTCTAGGATTGATGATTTGTTAAGATTGGATGCAAGGTGCAATTGGTTTCTTGGACGTTGAAGGACGCTTCATGTTGTAGTAAATGCTCCTGCAGGGAGATGGGAAGGTGGATCCCTTGGTTAACAAATTAGAACAAGGAGTTGTTGGAATTTAAAAAAGACGTTGCTGTTATTGTATAACGGTTATTCTAATCTCTGTTACCAAGATTCAAAGTTCTCTGGATTAACCGGTTACCATCAGATTTTTGGTCAAGAATTGGCAACCATATTGACCGTTGAGGTGATATATCTTAGTTTTCTATGAGCCTAACCAGCCGTATATTGTTGCATGGACGTATCATGTGTTGTGAATGCTGATGCAAGACAATAGGGCAATCCTCCATGCATCAAGGGAGCAAAAGAAACATAAGCTAAATTCTCCGATGCACGAGTTGGAGTTGGTTGTGGTTTTGTTTGCACATAAAATTTCGCAATCATTTCAGCATGGAGAAAGGATGGAAGTGTTCACTGATTAAAGAAGCCCTTAGAAAGGAAATGCAGCTGCTTATGCTTTGAGGAGGGGGCAATTCAGTGTCGATATTGAGAAGCATCTCAAGAATCATGGAGCAGAATTTGGAGTGACTTATTTGACTGTCATACAAGGCGAGAATGGAGAACCTTCAAGATTGCAAGTGGTAAACAAAGATGACTTACTCTTCTGCATTTGTAAATATCGGTTTAAGAACGAGACCTCGAAGGAAATTGGGGAAAATTAAATAAGGAAATTATCAAAATAGTTTAGAAGAAGGAAATCAGAAGCAATTGAGCCATGTATAGAAATGGGAAACATCAGAGAGATAAAGAGTAGTTCAGAAGATAATGAAGAGGGCCTCAGAAAATCAGAAGTGTACTGAAGATCATAAGAGAAATTATTTTTGGAATGGGTGTGTGTGTGTGTGTGTATTTGATAGTAACACCCTTAGTTTGGATTATGTTAGTGTTATTGATCGTGCATGTTATTGTTTGATTGTTGCACGGTTAATCAAGTTGATATTACGAGACCCGGGATGTTACCTTCACGTATAGCACATCACCTTATGTTCCACATTCCATGTTAATGAGATGAAAGGAAGGCATATAAAGAGGCAGATAGAAGAATTTCAGAAATGAAAGAATACAGAGTTTTGAGAACGCCAAAAGAAGTATGCAGACCGCAGTTGACGATCTCAAAAGTGGTTGCTCTGAAAAGAAATGATCTCTTTGGGAAATTAACAAATCTGTTATTTGGTCTGTACCGAGTTGTTATCAGACTTGAAAAGGTTGCCTATAGACCCGAGCTTCTTGCAAATGTGCTTATGTATCTGATATGTTTAAGTGTTGATGTTGTGCAAGCATTCACCAGATCCATGTATGATAGAGTCGCTGAAACCAGAGAACTTGAAATCCAGTCACGCCTATCCTAAAGGTCCTTTGCTGATAGGTGAACGTCATATCAGAAGATTGGAGAATTGAGAAATTTCAAAAGTTCAAATATTTTGGGAAACAATAGAGAGTTTTTGACATGGGAAGATGTGGATAAGTTTAGAGCTGATTATTCTAAACTTTTTGCAGATATTCCAGTGTTCAGAAAAGTGGGTACAGCTATGTCTTGAGAATTTGAGGAAGAATTCTTTTGAGGGGAGAAGAATGTAATAACCCTCATAAGCGAATAGGATTTTGGTCGAGAAATTATGTAATATCAGTTTAAAGATTGGTCGATCAGAATTAAAAATAAAAATCGACACGATGAATTAATGGCTCGACAGAATTGTCTTGTGGTCGAAAGTAGTTCTGGCCGTTTGTTCATTATTTTGGTCGAATTTTATTCAAGCTGGAAGAGTTTATCCGAAAGCAGGATGAAAACCAAAGAACGAGAACCGAGGGACGAGGAACATTTGGTCAAACTGTTCAGAATTATCGACCAGCTTCTTACCTTCCTTCCTAAACCGTCACATGCCTTTCACCAGCCTTCCTGCTTGCTTCACTTGGACAATCATGTGATTTTCACAAGCTGCTTGTTGAATAACTCAGTCATGTGCAAGTCACAAGCTACGTGCTTGCAGTTTTTTTTTTCATGGAAGGGAAAGGTGAGCTGCTTGTTCCGAAGCTGGTTACCACATGTTCTCTCCAAACTACAGCTTTGTGTAAAGTGAAAACGCTGAGCTGAAGCAAATTTTTATGCTATAAAACACCAGCTTCTCTCCTGTGGGCGTCCATAAACAGAAGCAAAAAAAAACAGAGAGGCTTTCAAGGAAAATTAGAGAGAAAGAAGAAGAGAAAAACTGAGGAAAAATCAGAAAAAAAAAATCAAGAAAGATCTGGGGCGATTTTTTTTCATCACCTGACTTCATTGTCTTGCTGTGTGGAAGATCATAAGCCGTGATCTAATCTTGGAAAGGAGTACCATCTGAGTCCATATAACTGTGTGGTTTTGGGTTGGAGCTAATGGCCGTGTAGAGTGGTCAGATAATACGGATCTTTCCATGTGCTTCTTCTGAATCAGGAGAGTTGCAGAAGTGGAGTGTGACTAGCTTGAGCTCGAGTCTAGTCTTCCTTAGCCAACCTCATGTAATCAAAGATGAGTCTAGATAGATGATTGATGAGTTATGAATGAGTATTGTGATTGGATACTGAATTTGGTTGAATCATAGGCAATGTCTCTTAATCTATAATGAAATATGAGGTGTTTTACTTATGTATATACTTCAAATTTTTATAAAATATTCGTTGGGGTTTATCCTGAGTCTAAGTACTTGTTCTCAACTACTACTTTTTATATCTATATGGTTAAGTAATAAAATGTGAATCATGTGAAGTCTTTGTCAATACTCACAATCCAAGTATCCACTTATGAAGAGCCGTGGCTTGATCATATGTGTTTCACATGATGATTAAAGATTTACGAAGTTACAGGACTGCAGCCAAGGGCCTTGTAGAGGGTGACGATCCAGTGTTGGGTGTTCATTAAGTGATTATCTAACGGTGATGATTTTTATTTATTTACCCGCTAAGCTCTTAGTGTGGGGTTTCGGTTTAGCATATATATATATATATATATATATATATGTGGATGAGGAGAACGGGTGATAAGGAAGTGAGGTATAAGATAAGATGAATGAAAGCCTTATATATATTGGATATGGAATATGTTTCCACTGCATACAATTGGAGTTGATTGCTCGGGATATTATCAATAAACTAGTTACCCATGACTCATTTGTTATGCACAAAACAGTAGGCGTTAAACCTTAATCTAGGACGTGAAGGAAGAGCATTAGCCAGCTGTAGTTTTGTTATTCTTACGAAGTCGTTTTGATATATCTTATGTATAAAGATTGTTTTTCAATAATTTCGAGGTTAATCTATAACATTTGTGTAACATACTTTGGATGAAAAAGTACTGAATGTATAAATCATGTTTTTAAAGTATGGGTTCCATGTGATATTAGTCATTGTCTGGACGAACCAACTATCGGGTGTTTTCTCAGTCGGGTTGAAAAGCATAGGGTGATGTCTGATAGGAACATCAGTGTTCTCCGATCGCTAGACCAAGGAACACGAAAGGAATTGGAAATTTTGGGCTGGATTTTGGGGAGCATCAACCGTGTCATTTCCGGTCATCTATGACCGGAGGTGTTACAAACCACCTTATCATGAAATTCCCGTGTGAACTCGCCAATTATGAACGGACATATATAAAGAGTTATTGAATAAGTATACAGGAAATGAAAAACCTATCAACATAAGTACTAGGTCAATTCCAAGAAAAGTAATTTAAGACCACATTAAGAAATCACCAAGTTCGAACTTTGACAGTCTACACACCTTAAAAACTTTCTTCACAGACTCTGGAGAAGAATTCCATGGATGCAAACTAAAAGGAAGCGTCATCCAAACAGAATTTGGGGGAAACTTGGGCAATAAATTTGGAAAGAACAAAATACAGTCACAGATGTAACAAAAGTATTTGAACGATAACTCTTTCAGGAGTGAACCAAGACAACTGACATACATAACTTTGCAAAGAAAACTACTGTGAGATCTACTACTTATAGAATAGGAGGCTCAATAGTATTCATTAGTCATAAGAGAAGTATTTATACAAGAATAAGAAGTAGGGTAAACATATTCTATACTAATTACATCAAGATCCTTGTACTATGTATTATTTACTTAACACGCCCTCTCAAGATGGTGGGAGTTGACGGAAACCAATCTTGAGTCGAAGTTCTTGAAATCGTGCTCCGGAGAGAGGCTTTGTAAAACCATCTGCCAGCTGATCGGTGGTTGTGACATGAGCCACACGCAGTCTTCTATTCTGTATTTGACCTCTAACAAAGTGATAATCAATTGCGATATGTTTCATACGAGTGTGGAAGACCGGATTGGCACAAAGGTAAGTGGCCCCTAGATTGTCACAGGAAATCGTCGGCGTGGCTGGAATTTGGATACTTATATCCATGAGAAGAGAGCAAATCCAACATATCTCTGCTGCAGTGTTTGCGATGGCAAGATATTCGGCTTCAGTTGATGATCTAGAAACTTCTTTTTGCTTTTTAGATGTCCATGAGATGGGTTGGTTACCAAGATAGATGATATATGCATTTGTGGAGACATAGTCATCTGAATCACCGGCCCAGTCTGCGTCAGAGAAGGCATGAAGCATTGGTCGACTCTATTTCTGCAAGAAAATTCCATGACTAAGAGTACTGGAGAGATAGCGAAGAACTCGTTTGACGGCCTACCAGTGGTCTTTAGGTGGGCGATGCATAAAATGTGACAGCCATTCACAGCATAAGAGATATTTGGTCTCGTGAGGGCAAGATATTGCAGGCTCCCAACAATATTCATGAGGATCCTTCAAAGTCATACCAGAGTGAAGCATGAATTTTGGCGAGGAGGGCAAGGGTGTTGCTACTGGCTTTTCACTGAGCATGTTAACCTTGGTGAGAAGATCAGTAATGTACTTTCTTTGCATCAAATGCTGACCACGAGAACTTCGTATAGCTTCTATCCCAAGAAAGTAACTGAGTGTTCCCATATCCTTAATAGAGATTTTAGCTGCAATGTCATCTATTATACTCTGGACCAGTGAAGGAGAGCTTCCAGTAACAAGGATTTCATCAACATAAACCAAGAGATAGACATAATCACAGCTGTATTTGAAGATGAAGAGAGATGTATCAGCTAATGAGTTATGAAAACCGATGGCCATGAGATATATTTTGAGTTCAGAGTACCAAGATCTTGGAGCTTGTTTGAGGCCATAGAGAGCATTCTGAAGCCGGAAAACATGAGATGGTCTGGTTGGGTCTTGAAACCCAGGAGGTTGAGACATAAAGACTTCTTCTTTTAAGTGACCTTGGAGGAATGCCATGTTGACATCAATCTGACAAACCGGCCAGTCCTGATTCACTGCCAAACCCAGTAAGCTACGAATAGTTGTAGACTTGATAACCGGGCTGAATGTGTAAGTATAGTCTACTCCTAGTTGCTGATGAAAGCCCTTAGCCATAATTCAAGCTTTGTATTTTTCTATGGTGCCGTTTGGATTGTATTTAATGGTGAATACCCAACGAAACCCAACCACATTCATCCTCTTTGTAGCTTCAACTAGATCCCAGGTATAATATTCGGTGGTAGAGATGAACTCTGAGCTCATTGCTGCTCACCAATGAGCATGTTTCATGTCTTGCTGCAAAGTCGATGGGATCCAGTGAGGATCTGTTTCCAAGGTCACAGCAAGATTGTACTTTGTAGAAGGTTTGGTGACATTTTTGCGGGACCTAGTTGTCATTGGATGTCTCTGTGGAACTGTCTCAGATACTGCAGTCGGAGATGGCATTATCACTGAGACATTGTTCTCTGTTTCCTGTGGTGTTTCCTCTGTTTCTCCTGCATTATTATTTCCAGGAGGACTGTCATTACCTGAAGAGGGCAAAGTCGTAGAGGTGGGAGGATACGGTTGTGGTGACGGTGAAGTCTCTGAGCCCGTGGGAACTGTGTTCGCAGCCAAAGAAGAAGACTGTATGAGTGACACTGGGACAGGAACAGTAGTGTATGCAGGAGCTTGAGGGAGTTGGGTTGAGGTTTCGGTTGGTGTAGTTGCGGAGTTGGTGAGGGTGCGGTATGGGAATTGAGTCTCATTAATTCTAACATGGCGAGTGGTATAGACACGACCAGTTAGTGAATCGAGACACTGATACCCACTTTGCGTTAGGGAATATCATATGAAGATACATGGGAGAGAACGGTTTTCTAGTTTATTGGGAGCATATGGTCGCAACTAGGGATAGGCTAGAAAGCCAAAGGTTCTCCGTTTAGAATAGTTTGGAGGTTGGTTAAAGAGTTTCTGATATGGTGAGGTATGGCTAGGGAATGGAGTTGGGAGGCGATTGATGAGGAAGAAAGCAGTAGCAAAGGCATAAGGCCATAGGGTAAGAAGCATATCTTCAGAGGAAAGTAAGGACAACCCAGTCTCGACAATGTGTCGATGGTTCCTCTCAGAGAGGCCATAATGTTAAGGTGTATGAGGAGGAGTACTAAGATGGGAGATGCCGTGGGTGGATAGATAGGTTCTAATCGCAAGATATTCTCCTCCACTATCAGATCTGATCTGGCCTAAGACACTATTGCCTCTTTTCTTAAAAGTTTCTTTTCCCTCCCTTCAATTCTCTAACCATGTCGGCTAGCTCACCGCCTCAGTCACCGAAACTGTCATTGTCTCCAACAACAACAATACAATCCTCAACATCATCATGTCCAATGTCACCAAGCTCACTACTTCAAATTTTTTGATGTGGAGTATTCAAATCCACGCACTCCTTGATGGCTATGACCTAGCCGGTCACATTGACAGATCACTCGTTGTCCCTCCTGCCACGATAACAACAGATGCAGGCCTTTCTCCCAGCCCAGCTTATACTCTTTGGAAGAGACAGGATCGGCTGATTTATTGTGCCCTTCTTGGTCCTAGAACCACTACATTGCAGCCTATCCTCTGCATGACTACTACAACTGTTGAGATCTAGAGCACACTCAAGGCTACGTACTCTAAGCCGATTCGAAGTCATGTGAAACAATTCAAACAGCAACTCAAAAACATGACAAAAGGGAACAAGTCCATTAATGAATGTGTTGAAGGACTCACAGCCATCTTTGATCAACTTGCTCTTCTCGGGAAAGCAGAAGATCATGTAGATCAAATTGAAGCCATTCTTGAAGGTTTTCCTGAAGACTACAAGACCCTCATTGATCAAGTTGAGAGACGTGATACTCCTCCTTCTATCACAAAACTCCATGAAAAACTGATCAACCATGAAGTGAAGCTTCAATCCAAACAGCAGCCTCTTCTTGCGACACCAGTCACAGCGAACTTCATCAACCACAAAACTAACCCTACAACAATACCAATCGACAGCAGAAAAACAAGCGTGGTGGATACAAAGGCAATCAACCATGGCAACGACACCAGTTCCAGCCGCCTCTCGACACTAATGCTCCACGTGGTGGCTATCAGCAAAAATATCTGATTTGTGGTGTATTTGGCCACAGGGTTCGACGGTGTTCATAATTGCAGAAACATGGCTTTCCCTGTGACTTGATCGGCTCCAAAATCTATGCAGAACCATCCGAGAGCCAACATTTCTGCATCATATCCCTACAACGTCTCTCCTTGGTTGCTTGACAGTGGTTCCACACACCATCTAACTTCTGACTTGAACAACTTAGCAATACACCAACCATATCACGGTGGTGGTGAAGTTGCAATCACAAATGGAACCGGCTTGCAGACCAGTCACATTGGTTCTACTTCTATCCCTGCAACTACTAAATCTATGCATCTTAAAGATATACTTTGTGTGCCCACGGTTCATAAAAACTTGATCTCTGTCTATCGGCTTTGCAATGCTGATCAATTTTCTGTGGAATTATTTTTTGCTTTGTGTCATGTGAAGGATCTCAAAACGGGGGTCCAGTTGCCTCAAGGCTGAACGAAGAATGACTTGTATGAGTGGCCTATGTCTATTCCTACCCAACCTGCTTCCTATGCTACGTACCCAGACACAAAGGCCACCCTAACCCAATGACATCAACGCCTAGGACACCCCTCCTCTGCTATTCACAAATCAGTTGTTTCACAATTTTCTTTGCTTTGTTTATGAACTCTACTTTTGTGTCTTCTTGCAATGATTGCTTTCTTAATAAGACTCACAAACTCCCTTTTCAAACTAATACCATTGTTTCCACACACCCTCTTGAATACATTTTCTTAGATGTCTGGCAATCTCTTGTTCTCTCTTCTCAAAACTACATATACTATCTTTTTTTTATCGATCACGACACTCGTTATACGTGGGTTTATCCTCTCTCAGCTAAATCTCAAGTCAAAGACATCTTTGCTCTCTTCAAACCCTTAGTTGAAACCCGGTTCCAAACCAAAATCTGAAACCTTTTTTTCTGACACCATATAGAATAGGAGGCTCAATATTCATTAATCATAAGAGAAGTATTTATACAAGTATAAGAAGTAGGGTAAACATATTCTATACTAATTACATCAAGATCCTTGTACTATGTATTATTTACTTAACACTACTAGCAGTATGCATGAATAAGTCAACGGATCCGTACCTTCCTGTCGCTCACGCATCTCCAATTCTTCGTCATCTACTAGTATCAAAATTGTTTGGCATGATTCTTTATATACCTCCCCGTCCACAACAAGCTCACATTTTTCTATAAATGCCATTTGAGCTTCATCTTTGTTTAATTTGGTCTGCAGAAAGAGTCAAATCTTTGTTTGCTTGTGAATATATTGAATCAAGAGTTCCAAAAACAAAGATCAAGCTACCTCGGTATTTATAGGATTCCTCTTATTTTCTGTCGACTTCTTCTGCAACAGTTTCTTCTTATGAAGAAAGAAAATTCCAGTTAAGAGCATCTCCAAAGAGGAACTCTATTTTGAAGTTTCTCAAACTCTATATTTGAAGTTTCAAAGTGTTCTTCTCCGAAAGCAAAACTTCAAAACTAACTTCAAAATTATTTGTATTTTACACTATGGTCCTTATATTTATTTTAGTTAATGAAAATTCATAAAACTTTTATAAATAACTAACACATATATAAAAAATTACAACAATATTAATTAATAAAACTTTAAATTAAAATATAAAACTAGAAATAGAAATACATAATTAAATATTAAACTACAAATAAAATACCACATTATTGCATAAGATTATTTCTGTAATGCTCTCATATGTGATCAACTAGTGCATTTCGAAGTAAGAAATGACTCTCTTTATTTTTAATTTGTAGATTACGAGCTAAAAATTGTTGAAAACGGATATCTTCATTTTCCGCCATATCAACCGTTGCTTCTACCACTGATCTTGTATCTTTTATCGGCGCATTAATATCACGTTCATCTTCAATTATTATGTTAAGCATTATAATGCATGCCGTCATTATATCATGCAATACATCATTCTTCCAGTAACGAGATGATCCTGCTATGATAGCAAACTTGGACTGCAAGACTCCAAATGAATTTGAATATTTGTGAGATAATTTTTTAAAGATTAAAATGATAAATAAGAAAATACTTAAGAATAATAAATAAGATATGTAAATGTAAGGACCAAATTGCAAATAAAAAGATGAAACTTCAAATTTGAAGTTTTGAAGTTTCTTTTTGGAGAGCCAAAAACTTTATATTTGAAGTTATAGAGTGTCCTTTGGAGATGCTCTAAAAAGAGGTTTAAAAGAAAAAAGGTAATAGTAAAAGAATGAACAATAATTATGAAACATAAAATAAGTAAAACCGAGACAAGATTATTAATTTAGAGATATAAAGAATAAGAAAACTAAAAAGAACATAAGAGCATCTCCATCGGTTAAAGTATGGGGTCCTTAACTTTTTTTTTGGATTTTTTTTAAAAAAAAAAAAATTTAAAAACTAACTAATCGTGGGCCGCCACGTGTCAGTTGGGCCCACGAAACAGTGTAAAGACCGCTCCTTAAATTGGGGTTTTTAGGACAGGTCCTTAACAAAAGTGGTGGGGCCCACCACCACCTTTTGTGAAAGACCCTCCTAAGGACCTCCAATGGAGGTGGTCTAACTCTCTAAAAAAAGACTCGTAGGCGACTTTAGCTCTTCTCCGGTTTCGGCTCGTCGCCGTTACCAGTGGAACCTTCTCTCTTTCCTGATGTTTTTCTCTTTGCCTGGTCTCTCCTTCATCTCCTTCTTCGATATGTCTAGGCTCTAGACTGTTCGTCTGTTCGTAGATTTACAGATCTGGGACGCTGGTAAAGTCTTTGTTCGGCGGTCGACCTTCCGGAGTGGCGACGAGGTTAAGGTAGATAGGGTGTAGCGAGGTCGGATTTTTCGGAAGCTAGATCCAGATCGCCAATTTTACTTTGCTCGTTTTAGATCTAGCAAAAGGTGGAGGCGCGTGTGTTCTTGTTTGGCTCTCCTGACCCAGATCTGTTCGGTCTTCGTCTGTGTGGGGCGTTGGTGTAGGCTTTCTATCTTACGCCTTGGTGTCTCGTTGTAGAAGGAGTCTCCAACCCCATTCAGTTTGGACTTCGACGGTTCTCTCCGTCTTGGCACGCGTAGGTTCCTCTTCTCCTGGTGGTCTCGGTTTGAAGCTTTCCATCAGCGTGTGCAGAGCTTCCGGTACGGTGGGGCGTGGAGTTGTCTACGCTTTGGTGTCATCTTCTTGTTCTCTGATCCGGTCTTCGCCTTCAGTCCATGGCTTGTATTGTGGTTATCTCTCCACCGGAAGTGCACATCCTAGGTGGAGTGTTGTGAGGTTCTGGTCTTCATGGTTGGTAGCCATCGTCAGCCACTGTTTGGCTACGCTTCGAGTTATTGAAGAACCATCCTCTTGTTCTAAGAGGTGGAGTGTGTGGGCGATAGCTGTGCTTTTTGAGTGCCCGGAGCTCCAGCTCTCTGTCTGTGGCTTCGCGCTTGGAATGTGTCCATCCCAATATTGAGGTCTTGGTCTTTGAAAGCTTCAATAGGATCCCTCCTTTCTTCTTTTGCAGGTACCTCTCCACTTGTTTAGGCGGCTACAGCTCAATCCGGTCATTGTTCGATGTTGGATGAACCCGCTTTGGCATTAAATCTGGTTTCAGGTATGATTCTCTCGGGTCTTTTTCATCCAGTTATTGTGCTTAATCCTCAATGGAGATTGCGAGCATGAGGAGATCGTCATGACCCAGCTACTTCGTTGATGTCACAAGATTTACCGGTAACCGACGAAACGCCACCCTCAAGTGATTACCGTCAACGGCTGAGAACGGGGGATGATAATCTTAGGATATCAGAACTATCTAGTGGAACGCGCTGGTATAGTGGTGGTTGAGCGAAGCTAGAGCTGTTACGTTAGATTAAGATCATTTTGTTTGAATCACGCTTGTAATCAAAGCTTGAATTCCCATTTTTGGGCAGATTAATCGTAGTTAAAAAAAGAAAAAAAAAAGGTAAAACCAAGTACGAGTATTGATGCTAATTGTATTTTGTTCTTCTTTTGATGTGGGGGATTACGTGCTTAGCTCTTAGCTAATGTTGCTCTTTTGTGAAGAGATGCATCCCACCTATTATTTGGATCCATTACCCGCCATGCTGTCATCACACCCTTGCCAATACCATGTTTCTTTACAGTAGAATCCTTCTCAACGCAATCCTGACTGGTGTATTCCATCATCTAGGAAACCTAAAGCAAATAAAGACTCAAAGACTAACTTAGCACATCCAAGGAAACTTTACATATTGAAAGAGTGATACAAGATCAAATAAGAGGTTTAGCAGTAGTACTTGGATCGAATCCACATAGAGCGAAGACACACAATAAATTTAATAATCAACTTAGTTATGCTAGCCAATTTATAAAACTTAAGTAACATTAAATCATGAATGAGTTTGTTGTAATCAATTAAGCCAAATAGCTAAATATAGAGTTTTTAGGTAGTGATTTATAATGGATAGAAGCCAAGGGATTTTCAATCATAGAACACGAATTTAATAGGGTTTACAGTAGCATCTTTTTCAACGCAATCCTGACTGGTGTGATCCATCAGCTAGGAAACCTAAAGTAAATAAAGACTCAAAGACTAACTTAGCCCATACATGGAAACTTTACATTATGAAAGAGCAAGCAACAATCTTTCCACTACATTTCTCTTTTTTGACGCTCTTTCTTTCTGTTGATCAACAAATAAAGAAGCCAGCCAAAAAACTAGCAGATGGATATCAAGTCCAAGTAAGAATCAACATAAATATACCATACCACAACTTAATTGCCATAGCATAGAGACTAAGTATTAGAAGTCAATTTATCAGAAATCTAAGGCTTCTTATACCTTGAAATGAAGGCAAATATGTAGAAACATACCTTTACGTGCCCCAGATGGAACATGGACAAATTCAAAACCAAGTGAAGGACGATCTTTACAAAAACCCATAGCCAAAATGTGTTGTGAAGTCAACAACTTCTGACAAGTGATTATCCTTTTTCTCACAAGACATGTATTCGCAAAGTCGCATAAGATCTCCTTGCCTGAGGAATATTTTGCTCTCACCCCATCATTTGCCAAGGATTTTATGTCTTTGTTTGTACTTGTTCTTCCCTTGCACCATCGACCTACTTGCTTCACTGTTAGCCCTAAATACTTGCCTAAGTCATCCATTTCCTGATGAGTCGGATACATTTTTCTGCATTCACATACACGACGAATAGCTATAAGTGATGAAAACAGAACCCACAATCATACATTAAAAGAGTTTTGTGCCAAAATAAAAAGCCTAAAGAGCTTGATGTTAAGCTGGCGATTTCCTGTTCATATCCACTGAAATAAAAACTTGAGAAATCCTAGGTGCTCGTTAAGGTATGGAAACAAGGCGCATAATAGTCAACTAATTCTGCAACATCAAATCATATCCATCATTACACCATTTATAAAAAATAATTGATGTTGAAAAACATAGAGCTATCGAAGATGCGATCAGCACGCAGAAGAAATCCAAAAATCCGAGAAATGAATTTCACCAAAGAAGAAAGATTTAACCCAAAATTGCATATGATTGTCAACAGTAGTGATAGGAAAAAGGTAGCAGTGAAATTAAAATCAAAAGAGGCACGAAACCCATTAGAATTGAAGACATCCAAATCTCTTTAGTGAAACAAACACACAACAAAGTGATGGATGAATAAAAATAGCCATTGCACAAAAAGACCCCAAAAACTTAAATCAAGGAGACTTAGAGAGAGAGAGAGAGAGAGAGAGAGAGAGAGAGAGAGAGAGAGAGAGAGAGAGAGAGAGAGAGAGAGAGAGAGAGTCGGGTTTTGTATTATCTTCCCCTTTTTCTCTCAGTCTGGGGTTTTAGTTTGCCGATTTTTTTCACTAGAAATAAATTTCTTTGTTCATAACGACGCCGTCTCAATTTGGGTTTCTCCGGAAACATTAATTAAGCCGGTTATTAAATAAAATGAACTGGATTTTGAGGTGTATAAAAGTTGCTACAGTTCTTGTCTCGTACCCTCCTCAATTTATTTGATGGAGGGAGAGTATGAGAAACTGTCAAAATCAGCTTCGACAATTTCGAAACAACTTTGTATTAAATAATCCCATACCAGTTTGGAATACTCTATTCGAAAGCATAATGTTCTTCATTCAGTTCCTGATATTGAACTTTAGAATTATTTCGAATTGAATTTGGTTGTGCCTGGAAGAAGACAGCTGATTAATGTACCTTAATCTATGTTATACGTTAATTTTGGTCTTTAGCTTATATATTTGATTAAAAGCTCAATCTTTAGGTTTTAACTAGTTTCTGATCCATGTATTTGTGCTTTCCTTTGTGTCAGTGTAGCTCAGAGAAAGTGAGGCACTCTGATTGTCGTCAATCTTTAGATCACAAAGTATGTTTCTCTTCTTTCCTGCAATCCCACCTTTGATTTGCTTTAGCTTTCTGGTTTTTTTTGTGTGTGTCTCAGGGGATTATTAATCCTGCTTCCCAAGACATTGTCTCTGGTGAAATTAAAAAGATTCAGGATTCCTATGATATATTATGAGAATATGATGATCCAAAAGATGCTTATGAAGGTCATAGTGATGAGATATTGCTAGAAATGCAACAGTATTCTACGAAGATTTATCTATGAGACTACCATCATGAACATGGGTAAACAGATTTTAGTTAGTTTTTTCTCCTTGAGAAGCAATCTAAATTTGACCATGACATTTTCCAGGATCATATGCCTAGATCGATAAATGGGAAGACAAGGAAGATGAGTACATGGCCACCTTAGTTTCCCAAAACATACTTTTAAAAAGTAATCATGTAGGTTTCTCTTCAAAGAGCAGCCTTATCTTTTCAGAACGTGAGAGATTGTTAAACTGGTTTGATGTGTTTGTCAGGGCTCAAACCAGATATGGTGTCCTATATGCAAGCAAGGAGGCTTATGGGGACTCACCGACATATCTATTGCAACATGTGTGAAATGCATCTAATTAAAGGCCAAGAGGTGCAGATTCTCTGTCCTCTCTCTCTCTATCTCTCTCTATTACTCTCAGCCGTGTACTGAACATGTCCTTGTGTTTGTTTCCTGGTTCCATTCTTTTCCATCAGGTTAATCTGAATATTCTCCAAGAATGGTTAGCTAAAGCGCATGCTGAACATTTTACGAGAGGATGCAGATTGAAACCTAAGCTCAGTGTTGAGAGTATCTACAATATGAAGGCGATGTACATAAGATGTGAAGCATGTAGTTCCTTTGAGTTCATTGCATAAGCTCTAACTTATAGAATGTCGTTTTTGTATAGATAAAAAAAACTCGAGATCATTAGGCTTTGTGGAATCATTCAAATCTTGATAACAGTATCTTGATTTCGCGGTATGGCTACATTTTCTTGGTGAAGTTTTAACAGTAGATGCTATCTTTATGATACTAGTTCATGTTGAACAAAAAATGATTCTTGTTCATGTTGATGTTTAGATTCTTTTGAACAATTATATAGATCAAGTCTTTGGAATGTTCCATGATTTGGATTTGATACTCAATTAGATTTGTAACACTCAAAACCCACTTCCTATTCAAGCTTTTCTCTCGTTTTGGAATATCATCCTAGATAGGCATGTGATTATAAACTGATTTGAAACAAAAAAGTTTTAGTTTTGGTTCAGGTTCAGCTTGGCTAGTTTGTTTATTGTTAGAAAAAAAATTAACTAAATTATATCAATTTACAAAAATCATATTCCAGAATTTTAACTGAAAACGAAGTTAACTAAATTATTATCTGAATATTCTCCGAGAACGGTTAGCTGAAGCGCATGCTCAACATTTTGCGAGAGGATGCAGATTGAAACCTAAGCTCAGTGTTTAGAGTATCTACGATATGAAGGCGATGTACATAAGATGTGAAGCTTGTAGTTCCTTTGAGTTCATTGCATAAGCTCTAACTTATAGAATGTCGTTTTTTGGATAGATAAAAAAAACTCAAGATCATTAGGTTTTGTGGAATCATTCAAATCTTGATAACAGTATCTTGATTTCGCGGTATAGCTACATTTCCTTGGTGAAGTTTTAACAGTAGATGCTATCTTTATGATACTAGTTCATGTTGAACAAAAAAATGATTCTTGTTCATGTTGATGTCTAGATTCTTCTGAAAAATTATATAGATCAGGTCTTTGGAATGTTCCATGATTTGGAGTTGTTACTAAATTAGATTTGTAACACTCAAAACCCACTTCCTATTCAAGTTTTTCTCTCGTTTTGGAATATCATCCTAGATAGGCATGTGATTCTAAACTGATTTGAAACAAAAAAGTTTTAGTTTTGGTTCAGGTTCAGCTTGGCTAGTTTTTTATTGTTAGAAAAAATTAACTAAATTATATCAATTTATAAAAATCATATTCCAGAATTTTAACTGAAAATGAAGTTAACTAAATTTATTTGAATTTAACTGAATTATTATCTGAATATTCTCCAAGAACGGTTAGCTGAAGCGCATGCTGAACATTTTGCGAGAGGATGCAGATTGAAACCTAAGCTCAGTGTTGAGAGTATCTACAATATGAAGGCGATGTACATAATATGCTAAACTTGTAGTTCCTTTGAGTTCATTGCATAAGCTCTAACTTATAGAATGTCGTTTTTTGTATAGTTAAAAAAAACTCGAGATCATTAGGGTTTGTGGAATCATTCAAATCTTGATAACAGTATCTTGATTTCGCGATATAGCTACATTTTCTTGGTGAAGTTTTAACAGTTGATGTTATCTTTATGATACTAGTTCATGTTGAACAAAAAAATGATTCTTGTTCATGTTAATGTTTAGATTTTTCTGAACAATTATATAGATCAGGTCTTTGGAATGTTCCATGATTTGGATTTGTTACTCAATTAGATTTGTAACACTCAAAACCCACTTCCTATTCAAGCTTTTCTCTCGTTTTGGAATATCATCCTAGATAGGCATGTGATTCTTAACTGATTTGAAACAAAAAAGTTTTAGTTTTTGTTCAGGTTCAGCTTGGCTAGTTTGTTTATTGTTAGAAAAAAATTAACTAAATTATATCAATTTATAAAAATCATATTCCAGAATTTTAACTGAAAACGAAGTTAACTAAATTATTATCTGAATATTCTCCATGAACGGTTAGCTGAAGCGCATGCTGAACATTTTTCGAAAGGATGCAGATTGAAACCTAAGCTCAGTGTTGAGAGAATCTACAATATGAAGGCGATGTACATAAAATGCGAAGCTTGTAGTTCCTTTGAGTTCATTGCATAAGCTCTAACTTATAGAATGTCGTTTTTTTGGATAGATAAAAAAAACTCGAGATCATTAGGCTTTGTGGAATCATTCAAATCTTGATAACAGTAGCTTTATTTCGCGGTATAGCTCTTGGTGAAGTTTTAACAGTAGATGCTATCTTTATGATACTAGTTCATGTTGAACAAAAAGAATGATTCTTGTTCATGTTGATGTTTAGATTCTTCTGAACAATTATATAGATCAGGTCTTTGGAATGTTCCATGATTTGGAGTTGTTACTGAATTAGATTTGTAACACTCAAAACCCACTTCCTATTCAAGATTTTCTCTCGTTTTAGAATATCATCCTAGATAGGCATGTGATTCTAAACTGATTTGAAACAAAAAAGTTTTAGTTTTGGTTCAGGTTCAGCTTGGCTAGTTTGTTTATTGTTAGAAAAAAATTAACTAAATTATAACAATTTATAAAAATCATATTTCATAATTTTAACTGAAAACGAAGTTAACTAAATTTATTTGACTTTAACTGAATTATTATCTGAATATTCTCGAAGAACGGTAAGTTGAAGCGCATTCTGAACATTTTGCGAGAGGATGCAGATTGAAACCTAAGCTCAGTGTTGAGAGTATCTACAATATGAAGGCGATGTACATAAGATGCGAAGCTTGTAGTTCCTTTGAGTTCATTGCATAAGCTTTAACTTATAGAATGTCGTTTTTTGCATTGATAAAAAAAACTTGAGATCATTAGGCTTTGTGGAATCATTCAAATCTTGATAACAATATCTTGATTTCGCGGTATAGCTACATTTACTTGGTGAAGTTTTAACAATAGATGCTATCTTTATGATACTAGTTCATGTTGAACAAAAAAATGATTCATGTTCATGTTGATGTTTAGATTCTTCTGAACAATTATATAAATCAGGTCTTTGGAATGTTCCACGATTTGGAGTTGTTACTCAATTAGATTTGTAACACTCAAAAGCCACTTCCTATTCAAGCTTTTCTCTCGTTTTGGAATATCATCCTAGATAGACATGTGATTCTAAACTGATTTGAAACAAAAAAGTTTTAGTTTTGGTTCAGGTTCAGCTTGGCTAGTTTGTTTATCGTTAGTAAAAAATTAACTAAATTATATCAATTTATAAAAATCATAATCTAGAATATTAACTGAAAACGAAGTTAACTATATTATTATCTGAATATTCTCCAAGAACGGTTAGCTGAAGCGCATGCTGAACATTTTGCGAGAGGATGTAGATTGAAACCTAAGCTCAGTGTTGAGAGTATCTACGATATGAAGGCGATGTACATAAGATGTGAAGCTTGTAGTTCCTTTGAGTTCATTGCATAAGCTCTAACTTATAGAATGTCGTTTTTTGGATAGATAAAAAAAACTCAAGATCATTAGGCTTTGTGGAATCATTCAAATCTTGATAACAGTATCTTGATTTCGCGGTATAGCTACATTTCCTTGGTGAAGTTTTAACAGTAGATGCTATCTTTATGATACTAGTTCATGTTGAACAAAAAAATGATTCTTGTTCATGTTGATGTCTAGATTCTTCTGAAAAATTATATAGATCAGGTCTTTGGAATGTTCCATGATTTGGAGTTGTTACTAAATTAGATTTGTAACACTCAAAACCCACTTCCTATTCAAGTTTTTCTCTCGTTTTGGAATATCATCCTAGATAGGCATGTGATTCTAAACTGATTTGAAACAAAAAAAAGTTTTAGTTTTGATTCTGGTTCAGCTTGGCTAGTTTGTTTATTGTTAGAAAAAAAATTAACTAAATGATATCAATTTATAAAAATCATATTCCAGAATTTTAACTGAAAACGAAGTTAACTAAATTTATTTGAGTTTAACTGAATTATTCCAATTTAATAAGAATTTTTTTTTCAGCACCAATTCGTCAAGATAGCATAATCAATTAAGACTCTACAAACCAAAATGAAATGGTGTGTTTATGTGAACAACTTGGGCCGGCTGCTTCCGAGCACTACATGCGAGATTGTCCGCCCTTGTATTTTAAATCTCGGGTACATTTGTGATCACAACACTACTGAATCTTTCTTTGCATCCTAAAATCTCCTCCATATATGTTGCAAAATCAGGCCACTCATATGGTTCATAAACCATCTTCACCATAGTCGAACAATATGTTGCAAACGTCACATGGAATTTTTGAAAAATTAGCATGCATTCCATTTTCCAAATAAGTGCTACGAGTTCCGAGTTCAAGGCTCAGCATTCGATGACGAAGCTTTAAGGTCATTAATCTTTAGAGCTTGATGATTTTGTGCCAAAGTGGGGCTGACATATGGTCATGCTGAGACCTCATACAATTCTTGTCGACATTCTGTTGCTACTTTTTATCCCACCCACGAGTACATGGATTATAGCAGTGTAATTTGCTCTGCATGACAGCCTTATCTCCACGGGAGAAATGGGATTGTCTCATGACGCGAGCATTGGCCTTGAAAGGGTTATCTTTTCTTGGATACTCGTTCTGTAGTTGATCAACTGATATGGTAGCAGAGCAAATGCGCCTGTCAGAACCATTATTATGAGCTCCATATTTATTCACAGCCGCTGCACCCAGTCGCCTAGATAATTCTGTGATAGGAAGTTTCCTACCCTGCACATCATCAGTCGATGACAGTGCCTTGTTTTTAATACCTCATCTTTAACATCAGATGCTTTCTTCTCGCAGTGGCCTATTTCATGAGTAACATAGGCATAGTATGATCAGTGTTTGAACAACAATTTATACTTAAGCTGAATCAATATCTCCCATCTTTATATTTCATTTTCCTAGAGAACTTTAGTGGTTTGCGAGCATTGATATCCACTCGTATCTTTCCAATTTCTGCATCAACCTCATGAACAAGACCTAACTTATCGCCAATACTTTTAATATTACCAGCAGTCCCAAGGTGAAGACGGATACCAATTGGCTCGATCCAGAAAGGGATTGTCCATGGATAATGTCATCAACCACAAGTTTCCGACCAACTAAGACGAACCTGGGGTAATTGTACTGGAAGTAACCTTTTCAGAATAGTCTGAAGATCATCTTTATTGTTAAAGTGGAACAAAAACCTTCCATTTCCCAATTCAATAGGAGTGATACGATCCTGCATCTTCCATTGAGTTGGCATAAACTCGATCAGCTTAGCAACGTTCTGTTTGAATGGGTTTAAAACCTTGCGAATGAGGGAGAGACGATACTCTTGAATCTTATCATTTCCAGCCTTTTCCTACAGAAAGATTGGCTCATCATCATCTTCGTCATAGCATATACTTTTTTCCTTTTCGATCAGCTACCGTAGTAGTTGCTACTCAGTTTCGTACAAACTATGTGAACAAAGGGTCCACAAAACCACGACAATGGCCGCTTGGTTATATCTGATAATCTGACACTGATGAGTGTCAAGATCAAAGGAGGACCAGGGTTCAATGGAAACTCATGATCCTAGGAGCCGCCAAATCGCCTTTCTCATAGCCAGAGCTATTAGTTTTTTTTTGAGGTTTTCAATGTATTTAAGTGTTAAATTCTACGGTTGTTCTAATCATATATTCAGATTGTAAATTATATAACATACAACTTTTGCTGCAGAATTCTTATGTTATTTACTGCTACTGCTTTAGCAAATGATATGTCAATCTAAACGTTAACTATTTTGCATGTATTCTTTTTTTGTTACCACTTTCTTAGTACCACTTTTCATGTTTACTTTAATCACATTACCCTTATATATACCCATCGATTTTCTCACAATAAGCGCTCTACCAAAGAAAAAAGGAAAGGTGATATTTTTGGAATATTCAAAAATGAGGTAAATTTCCTTATGCAAGAAGCTGGGATATTAATTTCTGAGAAGGTCATCTCATTTGGTGAAAAGGATAACTCGCATATGGATCAAAAAGAATCCAGTCAATTACCATTTTTGCGCTTCCAGGAAGATTGTTGAAGTTCCCAGAAACTAGCAGTCAAATCCAGAAAATCAAGCACCCATTGAAGTGTCTTACAATCCAAAGATAGGTCTAATGTCATCCGGGTCAAAAAAGCCAAAAAAAACAGGCGAGGCTAAGCACCGTAAGTCTTGATATCCACTGAAATACAAGACCAGGATCCCAAATCCTACTGGACCAATAAATATGACCAGGCTCCGAGCCTAAAGAAATCCGCTAGAGCTAGGTCTATCTCTGAGAAACACTTCTCCTCCGAGTTCAAGCATGGTTCAAGCCTAAGCAAACCCGACAAAAGGATATTGCAGAAGCGACGTCCTGCCCAAAATAGGCCTGCTGAGAAGGAACGACTCTGGTCAACCTAAGTGCACAAGTTATCTCCCAAATTCGATAAGAAAATTTAAAAATAAGGGGCAAACAGTTGGGTAAAAATAACCCAGGAAGAGATTAATTCAGATTTCGAGCATGACGCCGGCCTTCTGATTCCTGCCTGGAGAGATCTCGGCTCAAGTTCCGGCTCCATTCCAAACTCTGAGTAAAAAAAATGGAAGTTTTGTACTAAAAAAGGGATTCTTCCATATTTCTGAATATGGAAGACCTAAACCTAGTGACCGATTACAACTAAGCTATAAAAGGGGACCCCATACCCTAAAATAAGGGATTGAATTTCAGAGATTAAGATAATAGAGCTAGGCGGCTAGAACTAGGGTTTATACACCAAACGTTGTAGTTCCTGCTCAAGTTTTAGATAAAATCTCTATATTAGTCTCGATTCTCTCTTCTTTATTTTTTACTTACTGTTCTGTAGTACTTAAAAAGGATCCCACCTCAAAATACCGCAATAGACCATACGAGTCAAATCCTCTTTACAATGTCCCAAAGCTTCTGATAGATCAAAGAGCTCATGCCATCAAGTCCATGAGCCTTCTCTGGGTGCATCAAAAAGAGAGCAAGCTTAATTTCCCATTTTATAACTGGAGCAGTGAGTTCATGCTTCATCGCATATGTGATCGTCGAAGAAATATTTCCCAGTGCTTCATCTAGTGATGATGGATTAGATGTTTCAAAAAGATATCAGAAATAACTAGTAGTAATGGCTACCAGTCCCTCATCATCTTCAAGGATATTTTCTTGCGCATGTCAATCATTTGATTCTATTCGTTTCTTGCCTCTGTTTTGTTAGATTGTGGAGAAAATTTGAGTTTTTATCTCATTCTCTTAGCCATAGAACTCTACTCCTTTGCTTTCGGAACAAGTCCTTCGCTTTAAGAGCATCAGAGAGTTCTTTCAGAGCTATAAATAACTCCTTTGTGGTCACACTGTCATCCGCATACATAGCATCTACCTTCTCTTTTAGGTCCTCCACCTGCTTTTCTGAGTTTACATTGTTTGTCTTCTCCATTAGCTTAGAGATTTTCTGCAGCAAGGAATAAGTGCCATGATTTTGCATTCGTTGGTAGATTAGGAAAGTTCCATTCATCCTGAATCACTTGTCGTATCTCTTCATTATCCAACCATCTTTTGTCAAATTTAAATTTTTTCTTCGCTCGGAATGGCTTTGGGAGGATAGTCGCTAGGACTGGATGATGATATGAGCCCAAATGGGCAAGTAATTAACTTAAGAGTGGGGAAACTTTTCATGCCATTTTTCATTTTCTAATGCACAGTTAAGATGGCATATTATAGTATGTCTTCCTCTTTTACCAACCCATGACAACTGATTACCAAAATAAGGGAATTCCAGTATCCCACAATCACTTATCATTTTGTTGAAAAGGAAGGAAAAATCTGCCAGAGTGTCTTATCCCACCTTCTGTCTCATTGATATCACTCAAATTACTCTAAGGAGTGATTTTTACTCTCACAAATAAGAGGTCGATTTGTAGTACTTAGAGATCGAATCCAAAGCGAGCGTGGGCACACAATAAACTCAATCAATCGCGATTAAGCTAGGCTAATAGATATGCAATAAATATAGTAAAGCAGATCGAACAAGGTAGTTATTCTAAAGAGATTGATGGGTTGTTTGATGGAAAGATGGTTGGTTATATTTGGGGTTACAAGCAAGTGAATTATAATGGATAAGATGCAATGAATTATTAATATGCAAGAACATTAATTAACTATTCTGACCCCCTCTTGTACGAACTCTCGTATGAGAACAGAGGAGTGAACCATCGATCAACGGCTAAGGCTGAGTGTCGATCAACGCTAATCTGACAGGAAATTCGTCCTCTAGGTTAATTAAATCATCTCTCGCATGTATCTAACAACCTAGCTCAATGGAATCAATTCTAGCACATAACCTACCCTCGTAGCTGTCCATGTTCGAAGTTAAGGTTTCTAGTTAGCTACTCTAGAAGGCAAGCATTAAACACAATTTCATAGATTGATACTTCTTTATCCTAGCAATCCTATTTCGAGGCTAATTCATCAATACCATTATGTACCCTAAATCTCACAGGTGGATATATTCAAGCATGATAGTTGTCACAGAAAACCATAGATGAACAAATGAAATTGCAATAGAATAAATATAAAAACCAAATGAGTTACAAGAGGGCTATGAAGGAGTTCCTCTCTTCTCTCCTAACTAAGAAAAATGAAAAGAATAAAGGTTAGAAGGCGTTTAAAGGGTAGCAGTCAACAATGTCTTAGAAATATATATAAATAGGGTTTTTAGTCTGCCAAAGGTATTCTTGTAATTTGATGTAGCTTATGGGCTTAAGTCGGTCTTGAAATAAGTTGGGCCTATCTTCTGTGAACACCGTCGATCGGCGCTAAGGCTGCGCCGTCGATCGACACGCATTCATCTTCTCGACAGCTTCCTCTCGCGAGGCAGACATACCACTCTTCAGTGAACCGGACATAATTTCTGCTACATGATGCTGATTCACCTCAAACTAATGGCACTGGAAAGATAACTCAAAGATATATCTTTTGTAGAAAGATGGGATCAATATAACGGTTTGAAGTTCTCCATTCGTAGCTAAACTCCGGGCGCGTCTGCGCAATTCTGCATCTAAAAAAACTCCAGAATCACCAAAGTTCTCAAGAACTTACTTGAACCTGAAAACACTCTAAAACATACTCAAAATCCATTTATAGACTCTAAAAACAATATATACCACGGCCTAAAAGTGGTAAAATTCATGGTATATCAACTCCCCCATATTTATCATCTTGCTAAGAATATCACAATCTGAAAAAGGTTTGAAAACACAGGGACTCACAATATCTCTAACTTATCCTTATAACTTCTACTATGTTGCAACTACACCAGATAAGTGCTAATCTTGGAGAAACTTTATATACCTTATCCTAGTATAGCAACCAAATCCATTCTACCAGCAACTTTAGCAAATACTAGTTTGACTCACCTCTCTACTAACCTCATTTCTTGCATAAAATAAAAGTGCAGGTTTAACCTTGGGAGTATCGAGCAAATGACACATGGACTCTTACCCCTGCAAGTATTCTGAATACACATATAGTAGTCTTCTCTGATCCATTTCTTCCCTCTTCTCTTTCTTCTCTGAATCTTTTTAAATCTCAAACTCAATGGACAATGATGCTGATATAGTTCATCTTGCCATCTTATTTTCAATTTTTTTTCTTTCTCTATTTTTTTCTTTTTTTGGCAATGTTGTAGGTGAATAGTGGGGTCATCGGTAATGTACTTATCCCTCGCAACCATGTGTGATCATTCCTTTGAATTAGAATAGTGGGATCATCAGTAATGTACCTACCCCTCTACATCTCAGGAAATAATCTCAATCTTTTCTTTCGTTCTTTTTATAGATGTCGAAGAGAGAGAGAAGGGAATCATAAGCACACAAACTTTTACCTTCTAGACCTGAAGGAGGAATCCAATCTAATGTATGCCAAAACCCAAAGCAAGCAAATAAGTCAATTTTAGGTTGGAGGTTAGCTTCGGTTCCTTCAAACTTTCTAAGCAAGTGTAATATAGTGGCAGGGTGATCCACTTTGATATCTCTAGTACTCTCTGCAAGCAATAAATTTAAGAATGATGCTATAGAGTGGTTAGTGAACAAGTAAAAATATAAATCTGGTCATAATCCCCTTCTTGACTGAATAAAATTTTTGAAAAACTTATATAGATATAGCAAATAAACGCTCAAAAGAATAAATAGCATTAGTGAACCTCCCGAGACTTAAATAACATTGTCCCTAGTGTTATCATGTCCTAGTTTAGTTAGGATAAATAAATCATAAGGATTAAATTTAATAAGAAAAAACGATATACTTGTTTGCTGATGGTGACCGTCGATCGACACATTTAAGTGGCGATCAATCGATGCTCGGTTTTCTCTGTCAATCGACATTGATCAGGTGTCGGTCGATGCTATGTGCAGACTATCTTTCTTGGATCTTTTTTAATACTGAAATAAAACAAAAACAAAAAATCAGTAATAAATAAAGTTAAAACAAAATTTAAAACCTACTAAACAGTGGGTTGCCTCCCACTCAGCGCTTGGTTATAGTCATTAGCTTGACATTTTGGAACTCTGATTTAGTCCAAGTGAGATTGAGAACTTGATCCAAAACAATTCCCACTGTCCAATATCGTCAGCTTTGTCACACTCTTTGTGAAAGCCTCCATAGACCATTTTCCTTTGTTTATTATCTCAGCAATAAGGAGTGCTCAAAGCATTGCAAACAGCTGTGAGAAGCATTTGCTTCGCACTCTGAATTTTCTGACACCATCTGAAAAGTGGAGAATCAATGACAACTTAGGACCGCCCTTTGATATAGTGTGTTTTTAACATACTTTGATTGTGATTTATTGATCTTTCTCATGCAATTATAGGGTACTTACAGCTCTATTCGAGACATTTCAGGTATAGAAGAGGTTGTGGAACTTTGGAGGGAAACATGAAGAAAAAGGGAAAATTTGAATTTTGTCCCGGAGAACAACCCCAAAGATCAAGCACAGCCTTGATCACCCGCGGAGATATTTTAGGAAACTGCAGATTCTCTTGTGATTTACCCTAATTTTATTTCTCCCTCTTTCCAGCCGCCACAAAAACCCTATAAAGGAGAGGCACGACCATTATCACAGGCAGACTCTTTCAGCTCAGATTTATTTCATATTTTTCAGTAAAAACTTGTTTGGATTCAATACTTTGTAAGGGAGAAAGGAATCTTCACCTTGTTCTCGCGATTAGAGAAGATTTCTTGAACCCTACTTTTACTTTTTGATTTCGATTTATGGAGTATTATTCAGTATTTCTTACTGTGTTTATTGCCATGATTGCTGAGTAGTCGATCTTGTTAGTTTAGGGTGTTAGGGTGTTGGATTCATTAAGCTACACACAAATAAGTTGTATGTTCATTGATAGCCTTTATTCTAAACTTAACTTAATGCTAGCATGAATCTGATCATTTTATGTTAGATCTAGGGTTTCATCTATTCATTAACCGTGTTATAGATTGCCTGATCTGTTCAGAATAAGTATTATATCCCTAATCAGCGAAAGTAGATATTAGGGTGTAATATGAACTGAGTAGGCCTGATCGTTACTGTTCATAGACAGAACTCGGAATAAGCAACAGCTTAGTCTCAGGGATGTTCTCTGAAAGGAACAAGCGCCACGACAGTGGGCTGTTCTAGCCATTGATCTATGTTCTGGGCTTGTTCTTAATTTAAATTTGAATAATTGTGTGGCTTAATGATATCTAACACCCGTTTAATCACCCTAGGCTAGCTTTTCTCCAATTTTAAAACAGCTCAAACCGTACCTTGATCTCTGCTATTTTTACCTTGTTCTCTGTTAAATCTGAAAGTTTTAGCTAAGAAACTAAAATCTTAAGATATAGTGTAAAACGGTCCTCTGGAATTGAATCTCAAGTACTACAACTACAACTGTTAACTTGACAGTAGCAAGATCCGATTTTTAGTGTATCACCCTTGGTCCTTTTCCCTTCTTCCAATTCCTTCTCTTCTTTCTCCTATGTCCCCTAGACTTGGCTGTTTCTGTCTCTGCATGTTTAGATACCCAAGAGGTGTCGATCAACAAAGAGGGTGTAGTGTTGATCGATGTTTCTTCTGCTAGGCCATTGTCAAGTCACTTCTATATCTCAACCCTCTCTAAAAAGCTACTGCTTGTAGAGGATCATCAAACACCCCAATGTAAGAACCCAAATCCACATTCCTATCAGGTGGAATAAGAAATTGAATTCCAGAAACAGCACAGGGAACCACAAACTTCACAGGGTCATGTACCATCTTCGCTCTTTTGTGAAAACCACAAGCTCCTTTCTCGCAGATGGGTGGTCTCAGATGTTAGTGGAAAGTAAGGTATGAGGCCTCAGATTTGTGGATTCTCTCTTCAACTGGTTCTGTTTCAATCATGTAACTTGGTTGCTCGTTCAACAATAAGTGTCGATCGATATCAGGTGGCTGGTGTTGATCGATGTCAGCTTTTAGTGAACTCTCCTGGTCCAGGCCATTCTTCTAACTCGAAGAAGTTTTCCATAGTGATTTCTTTACTCGGATCCAAATCTGAAATTTGAGGCAGTTCTTCATCCTCTAGCTCCAAGAAATCTTCCATGGTGATCTATCTGTCTCCATCTAGGAAAAAAATAACAACTTGATACATCGGTGCCTTTTAGTATCGAGTCTGTAATTTCTTGAGGACAACTCGATCTTTCATGGACTTCAATTGGCATCGACTGACAGCAGGGGTTGGTGTCGAACGATGCTGAGGTCTTTGTGTCGATCGACGCCGAGGTATTTGTGTTGATTGATGCTGAGGTCGGATCACTAAAATCAGCTTCTTCCTCTCTGCTCAATTCTCCAGATCCATATTGCTCATCATCCTCTACCATATATCTCAGCATAGATTCCTTCTCGATCTCTAGATTTTCTGAAGCATCACAGAGAAAGTTGCTGAGGAAAGCGTTAGTGATGTCATTCCAGGTAGTAAGAGATTCAGGTGACAACTTCTTGAACCAACATGCTGCTTCTCCAGCAAGAGAGTATGGGAATAACTCGCAGAAGTAGTAGCCTTCAGAAACTCCTTTTCACTTAATGTTCGACGCTAGATCTTCGAATGTTTCAAGGTGGTTAACGGGACATTCATGAGGAAGACCATGAAAAGGATGCTGACCCACAAGAGAGATATATGCAGGATTCAGCTCAAAATCATTCCTCTGGAGTGTAGAACGACACATCGCCCACATGTTAGCATAGAACTCTTCAGGACTGTTGTAGTCTCTAAGTGTCTTTTTCGTTCAGTCCTAGCATTCACAACAACATCAGTAGCGCCAGGGAGTGAAGTCCCCTGTGCATAAATCAAATGTCTTGGACTGTTGCGAGCGCGACCTTCTCCGTCTCGTAAAACCCCATTCTTGTCAAAACTCAGTATTAGTACATCGACCTTCTCTGTCTTCCCACAAGTAGTGTTGATCGATACTGAGGAGTTGGTGTTGATCGATGTTTGGTACACACTATCGATCGCTTCTACTTGGAGGGTGTCGATTGATACTTTCCCTCGTAGACTTACGGATCATGCATACACCAGCAGGCTCCTTCTTTGAAGAACCCAAAAGTCCTCTCTTCATTGTTGTTCATGGTACTAAGATGTATGTACCTGAAACAGAAGAAAAACGTTTATGTAAATAAACTAGTATTGAAAAACCTAGACAAAATCAATCAAACTGAGTTTAATGGCGATTCATGCTCCCCGGCAACGGCGCCAAATTTGATATCACTCAAATTACTCTAAGAAGTGATTTTTACTCTCTCAAATAAGAGGTCGAGTTGTAGTACTTAAGGATCAAATCCACAGGGAGTGTGGGCACCCAATAAACTCAATCAACCGCGATTAAGCTAGGCTAATAGATATGTAGTAAATAAAGGAAAGCAGGTCAAACAAGGTAGTTATTCTAAAGAGATTGATTGGGTTTTTTGATGGAAAGATGGTTGGCTATATCTAGAGTTTTAGGCAAGTGAATTATAATTGATAGGATGCATAGAATTACTAACATGCAAGAACATTAATTAACTAGTCCGACCCCCTCTTGTACAAACTCTCGTATGCGAACAGAGGAGTGAACCGTCGATCGACGGCTAAGGACGAGTGTCGATCGACGCTAAACAGACAGGAAGTTTGTCCGCTAGGTTAATTAGACCAGCTCTCGCATGTTTCTAACAACCTAACTCAATTGAATCAATTCTGGCACAAAACCTACTCTCATAGTTGTCGTAGTTGTCCATTTCCTAAGTTCAGGTTTCTATTTAGCTACTCTAGAACGAAAGCATTAAACAAAATTACAAAGATTGATACTTCTTCATCCTAGAAATCTTATTTTGGGGCTAATTCATCAATACCATTATGAACCCTAAATCTCACAGGTAGATTTATTCAAGCATGATAGTTGTCATAGAAACCCATAGATGAATACATGGAACTGCAATAGATAAATATAAAAACCAAAGGAGTTCCAAGAGGACTCTGAAGGAGTTCCTCGCTTCTCTCCTAACTAAGAACAATGAATAGAATAAGGGTTAGCAAGCGTTTAAAGCGTAGCCGTCAACAATGGCTTAGAAACACACATAAAGAGGGTTTTTAATCGGCGAAGGGTATTCTTGTAATTTGTGGTAGCTTCTACGCTTAAGTCGGTCTTGAAACAAGTCGGGCATGTATTCTTGGATCACCGTTGATCGATACTAAGGCTACGCCGTCGATCGACACTAAGGCTACGCCGTCGATCGACACTAAGGCTACGCCGTCGATCGACACTAAGGCTACGCCGTCGATCGACACTCCTTCATCTTCTCGACAGCTTCCTCTTGCGAGGCAGTCAGACCACTATTTAGTAAAACGGGGATAACTTCTGCTAAAGAGTGCTGATTGACCTCTAATTGTTGTCACTGTAAATATAACTCAAAGCTATATCTTGTGCCAAAAGATGGGCTCAATCTAACGGTGGGAATGTCTCTATGCATAGATAAACATCTGACGGGTCTGTGAAGTTCTATATCTCAAAAAACTCTAAAATCAACAAAGTTCCCCAGAACGTACCTGAACCTGAAAACACTCTAAAACATACTCAAACCTATAGTATAGATTCTAAAAAATCATATATACCATGACCTAAAAGTGTTAAAATCCATGGTATATCACTCATTATGTCCAATATTTCATTAAAAATCACCA
Source organism: Moricandia arvensis (assembly GCA_905132765.1). NCBI lineage: Eukaryota > Viridiplantae > Streptophyta > Magnoliopsida > Brassicales > Brassicaceae > Moricandia > Moricandia arvensis. The sequence continues at coordinate 40,213 of CAJHQP010001165.1, read as the reverse complement.
ATCGTAAACCAAGGTCCATCTTTTATTGTAGCAAAATGCGTAAGCATTCCCAAAAAAGATCCCTACGTTCTAAGATAGGGTCACCATAAAAAAATAACTTTTATTCTATCACTGAATGCAGATAGATCAATTATTCGATTATTTGAAAATAAAACCATCAACTTCAAAATCATCGATAATAAACAGAGCTAAACCACCGCTTTGGCCAAGTGGCTCAATGGTAAAGAACTTCTTAAATCTTAAGTCGTCCTGAATATTTTGCAGCAGTGGCTTACAATTCTTCGTCTCAGAAAGGAACAAGAGTCATAGGCGATTTGACATATCTCCGTAAGGCATTGAACTGTGAGGTCGTTCCCTAGCCCTTGGCAGTTCCAACTGAGTGTCCTCATAGATGAGGTTTGCATAGATTTTGGAATCCACCAAAGCTTTCCTATGCTGTTTAGCTCCAGTCTACAGGTTCTTTTTGATCGCTCCTTGTGGCGATCCACTTGCATTAGATGCCTGAGTATTGACTCGGATCCTGGTTGTTGCACGTCGAATGTTCTCATGTTGATGGTGTGTGTTATTTGTAGGAAACAAGACACGAGATACACCTCTTGTCATATTTTTCTGAGTCTAATGGCTCCTCCTCTGACTTATTTTCATCGAAAATCACTAGTGTTTTTTCTTCTTCTTCCACTTGATCCAACTTGTATGTCATGTTCCTATCGACCTCTTCCAACGGATGCAAATCATGAACTTCTGCTCCTAGATGGTCGTGTTCTTCCAAGCCATCAAACTGTTCTCATTAGCATCTATCATTTGATCATTTAAGAGGTGATCCTTCTCATCCAGCGCATAAATTACCAAAGCATCAACAGGCACCTCTCATGAATTGCTAGTCCCAGAATTTTGATTACCATGCACACGAAAAGTGGCGTTCTTATCTTCCCTAACAAGGCTTTTCACAGCAGGATAAACATTTGATGCACTTAGACGTCCCTCATTCCCCCTATTTTGAGGCCCCATATGATCGACCCTTGCTAGTGAAGCTTCCTGAGTTGGAGCGAACGTATCTTCGTGGTCGACTATGCTCATATTTTCATCTAGTTTTAGAGCCTTGTGCTTCTCACGCCAGACATGTCCCAACATATGGTCAGCTCTATGAAGCGTGTAACGATGTTGATTTTTCTTATCATCATCAAGACAAGTCCTAGTGAACTTATTCCATCATTTAGGCTTTTGGTATTACCACGAGTTCTAACAGATTGTTGTGAAGGTCCACCATGGACAAATTCATTAATGATCCAAGTTCCAAAAAACTTGGTCATCATTTACTTCGAACACAAACCTTCCCGGCTTGGTCATGAGACAATCTTATTCATAGGTGGACTAAATCGTCTTTTTCTACCTCTGTCCATCACAAGACTCTGCCGTAGTATGTTCCCGGTCCCCTCTGAGACTCATCAATATTGCAGTCCTGCTCCACTCCAGGAATCGACCGGCTTACACTGATCCTGGTTCATTTTTGGACCCGATCGTATTGCAATCCAAGTCACGCTTGGACTAGATCATCTTAACCCGACCATTGGTCCATCTCCAACTAGGTCATCATGTGATCCTCGTCCCTTTGTGGACTTGATCATTTCATCCCAACCTTACGTCAATCTCTGACTTGGCTGTATTGCGATCCTCGTCCCTCATCGGACTTGATCGTCTTATCCCAACCCTAGGTCAATCTCCAACTTTGTTGTACTGCAACCTTGGTCTCTTCTCCGACGTGGTCGTCTTCAGCTCGGCCATCTCGGTACGAGCCACACGGTACTGACCTTTGGACAACAAGGCCGTTATTGGGTCTAGTTATATCTTAAAGGGGTCCGACCTACCAAAGGTAATGCCATGTAGCATTCAGAACGCTTCTTCAAACTCAGAAACCAGCGGAATCCCTACTAGGTTACCACCTTTTCCGATCTACGGAGTGGTGATTAGGGCCAAATAAGCCTCACAACCCCGATCTAGCATCCTTTCCGCACGGAATGCTGATACTACTACTTTCTCCAAATTCAGGATAATTCCTTGGAACTTGATCGGGGGTCGTCCCCACTCTCAAACCGTGCACGCCCTCGGCAGCAGTCTAGAGTGGCCCGATACTTTCCCAACCAGTACATGCCTAGTATCACCTCGTGACTCTTTAGGTGGACAACAACCAGATCCACATGCGAACTCCTGTTTTTGATCATCAGCAGTCTAGAGTGGCCCGATACTTTCCCAACCAGTACATGCCTAGTATCACCTCGTGACTCTTTAGGTGGACAACAACCAGATCCACATGCGAACTCCTGTTTTTGATCATCAGTGGGATGTTTTCAACTAGCCCTAGAAAATGCATCACTTGGCCTCAAGTCAAATTTACTATGCCCAAACAATCCCTGATCCTAGTCATAGTCAATCATGACTAGATATCATTGGGATTCGTTTGTGTAGGCCAATCCTGGTCCCTCTCTCGACCGATTGCATTACCGAACCTGGTCCATACTCTAGGTCACTCGCCATACTGTTCGAGCCCCAAATGATCCATCTGGATTCCAAAGGAGTAATGCTCATCTTGGTCAAGTCATGGTTGGTTCATGCATAACCTAAGATACTCCGCCTTAGCAGATTTCTCCCGTCCCCCAAGATGCTCAACCATAAGCAAAACATACCTTAGGCTGATTCAGAACATCTTGTTGTAGTCATACATTCATCTCATGGGAAAATTATCACTTCATGACCACACCACAAATAAAGTCGCATAACATCCCTCATGGCATAGCCAGTCACTTAATACTTTCACATACATTAGGTACCTAGATGAGTAGGATATCAGTCTAATCACACAATTGGAGAACGTCCCATACCATTACCCAAGGTGTCTCACTTTTTTTAATGTCACATACAGTTCACAAGAGCTTTTAATATATATCTTAATCCCCATCATACTAGTATACCAACCATCACGTTCTTAAAGACAGTTATGTACTTCTTATCAACTAAATTGACTAACCTCCTTGTATAAGGCTCTTGTCCTTGGAGACAGTATCTTGGCTAAGCCAGTTTTTCTTGGAACTTCTCCATTCTCAATCATGAAACCTTACTTAACACTCACTTGGATCACCCTAGCTAAGATTTTCTTGTCAGCTTAGTTCTCACAAGAAATTTTGGTTTGAACTAAACATATTTGAGAATTGTCCTGAACAGGATCAAGCACGCTATGGTACCAACTTGTAAGACCAAAATCCGGCCGTCTAGGCTGTAGTCGAAGCCTCATGTCCCTCAGACCACATACTGGCCCAACCTCTAAATTTTTAACCTTTCCAATATAATTTCGCCCTTTGGGCGAGGGTTATCTTAGATCATAGCTAACAACTTCCTTAGTCGATTTCTAGCTTAGATGATCTTACTTATGCAGAGCGGAATATTCTCTATCAACCCTTAGTCTAAATCTAACCTAATCATCTAGGCTTTGGTTAGTTCATTCATCCTTAAAACGGTTCAAGTCATACTAATCTGAGGTTCCATTCCCCTAATCCATTATATCTAGATCTACGCAAGTATTTTTCTACATCTTACCTTGGACACAACCATGGAGCTTGTTAGCTCATGTTTGATTGTGTCGACCTTACACCATCATGCTTGCCGCCTATAGGCCATGCACCTTGAAACCTTACTGCTCGGACTTATTCCTCATACACATACACATCCCAGGAATGTATGGAATCAGTCACAGACACAACTAGAACCAGAACATGCATAGCTTGCCCTAGATCTCTATCAAGTGGCTTTTATTCAGTTTTTGGACTAGTTTCCATCATGCTCTGACTACTCTGTGGCCTTTCTATCTTCTTTCCTGATCAGCCATGCCTCTCTTACCCATGCCTTGATCCAGGAACGTGGTATCTTCATCACGATTTACACCCATCCGTAGAATAGACATCGTTTGCCTTCAATCCCATGAACCGACCATACTTTGCCTTCCATGAGTCTCGGCCTTGGGCTATGTAGCCTTCTTTCTCTTTTCACGTTTTTTCCCTGTGTCTTGGGCTGTAAAAGACAGCCTTAGGCGTGTGTGTGTCATCCACGATCACAGCCTTCAACAGATCATACCTCGCTTCCTATTGATTCCATATATTGGTTGCCTTTAAACCAGTCTCGGCCTTGGATAGTATAGTCCAGCCATCTCTCATTTTCTCTCTGCGTTTCTTTGTGTTTCAGGGTGTAGAAGGAAGCCCTGGTGTGCCTGCAAACCCACAGACTCCCCTTCCTTTTATAGGAAGAAGGACAATTTCTCTTCCAATGGTCACACCTCTTCAGCCTCATTTCTGGCCATTGATTTCATCAATGGTCCAGATCGCATCTTTTTGGTGATGGCAGTTACCAACTACCCCTATACATGCCTCTCGTGAGCCTGAGTCGATCACCCAAGTCCATGTCCCGACTTCAAGGGCCCAACGGTCCATGGCCAGCTTTGGTTGATCCATCGGCCCGACCACGACCCGGACCCGAACCAACTGCCCAAGACCTTAACACTCAGTACAGCTGATTTGAGTTGACTCCCAGCTGACCCAACTGAGTGAGCTAGTATATCCAGCTGATCGAGCTGACACACTCTTCTTGAGCTCCGACCGGACTTTGCCCAGCTGGTCTAGCTTTATGCGTGCATCACCCAACTGCCATACACTTCATCAAGCTCCTTTAATCCCATTTTCTTCTTTGTTTGGTTCAGTCCCAGCATATTAATGGACTTCACCTTCTTGTTAGGCCATGGAACACTTGCCTTTAAGTCGTATTATTGGCTTGCTAGTTCCCTCGTACCATGGCTCGTCTCAAACTCCGGGAAGCAGATCAACATGGTTTTAATAGCCTCCAGTTCCATTGCAAATCGCAGCCAAGCCTTCGGATCCGATAGCATTGCGATAAGGTCCTTGCAATCCGTACCAAAGCGTTGACAGGACGAGTATTGAAGCATACATTCTAGCGCCTATCTAAAAGCTTCAAGCTTGGAATGAAGAGCTGTCTCGCGCTTCCTCAAATTTCTCATCCCCATTAGCTCTATTTTCCCAACGTCAGATTTCCACACCCAACCACAGCCGATATACTGATCAGCGTCGGTCCAAGAACCATCCACTATGCAAATATTCTTTAGACATATGGTGTGAGTCTCAACGATACAAGGTACTTGCGGATTCTGGCCAGGCTTATCATTAACACTAAACCACGCAAGGCATTCACTTTCTGCAAATCGTACCAACTCCATAGGGTATCTGTCAATCCCCCTAAAAAGTATGTCATTCCTGGCCTTCCATATATACCAAATTATCCATGGATAGGGGTCTCTATGTGACTCAGAAGCAATATCCTCCTTCCGCTAAAAAGGTAATCCATATTTGCATAGATACTAGACAATGGAAAAGTATTTTGTCCCAAAGGTGTCGAGTATAAGGCCCAGACTTGCAAGGCAGGAGGACACTCAAAAATAGCATGAGTGACAGTTTCTTCCGGCTCTCCACACCTTGGACATAAATCATCACATCGCATATTCTTGTAATTCAGGTTTCGAGTAACCGCGACATGTCCTGTTATCAACTGCCACATTAGATGGCGCATCTTGGGAGGAGCTTTGACTTTCCAAACAAAAGCTTGGAGATCAGTTATACCAGGTTCGCATACCAAACTCTCGGTATCCTTTCTCAGGAGATATCGGGCCACCTTGTAACCTAATTTGACAGTATAATGACCTGTTTTAGTATAACTCCAGCAGAAAGAATCCCTATGTTCGTTGTACTTATGACTAAACTCCTTATAAGGGGAATGTCGGCCAGATGGACATAATTTGTCAGCAGATCAGTGTCTTAATCCTTTGAGTCTAGATTTATCAGATCACTAACTCTCAGGTTCGGGGACAAAACATGGCCAGATGGGTTAGCCGGACGACCTGGTACTGTCGGGATCCAGGGATCCTCCTACACTTTAACTTCATGTCCAGAATGTACCTTATGTCTAATGCCTATCAACAATAGGTCTCGTGCCGCCGAAATGCTAGTCCACACATAGGATGGACTGCTGGTTGAATTTGAACGCAAAGGCAAACTCATTTGGTAATACCTCCCCTAGAGCACCCTAGCCACCAATGAATCCGGAAACTGAACTAGTCTCCATAACTGTTTCGCTAATAAGGCCAAGTTGAACTCGTGGATCATACGAAATCCCAAACCTCCCTCACACCTAGGTTTTACATAACTTTTCCCATTTAACCCAATGAATACCTCTCTTTGGAGGATTTGAGCTCCACCAAAACTATGCAATGGCACTTGCGAGCTTTTCACACACCTCTAACGGTAGGAGGAATGTAGACATCACATATCTAGGCAGAGCTAATAAAATAGATTTAATCAGAACCTCCTTCCCACCTTTCAATAGCCATCTCCTTGTCCACCCGTTCACTCTATGCATTAACTTGTCTTTGAGGAAAGCAAAAAGTTTGCATGTTGAGCCACTAATATCTTCTGGAATTCCCAAATATGAAGCCATCCCTCCTTCGTTTTGGATTCCTAGCTTATCTTTGATCTGTTGTCTAGTTGTAGCATTTATCTTCTTGCCAAAGAGCAGAGAAGATTTCTCGAAATTAATGCACTGGCCCGATGCTTTCCCATATTTCCTAATCTCTTTCATTACTTCCTCACATTCACGGGGTTCCGCCTTACAGAAAAAGCTATCATCAGCAAGAGAAGGTGAGATACCGAGGGACATGTGCGTGTTACCCGCATCCCCGTTATCTTTCCTTGGTTTTCTGCATGATTAAAAAGGCTAACGAGCGCTTCCGTGCATATAATGAAAATGAAAGGAGACAAAGGATCTTCTTGACGTATGCCTCTTTCCGGGACAACGTTTCCCCTTGGCTGACCATTTATAAGAACTTTGTACCTCACCGAAGATATACATCGCATGATCCAATCAATCCAGAGTTCCGAGAACCCCATTTTTTGCATAACAGCCTGGATGAAAGGCCACTCCATTTGATTGTACGCTTCGCTCATATCAGTCTTAATGGCCATCCTTTTGTTGCGACCATTTGGTTTAGTCCTCAAAGCATGGAACATTTCTTGTGCAATCATGACATTGTCAGAAATTTGTCGTCCGCCAACGAAAGCCGATTGAGTTTCAGAAATTAATCCTGGTAAAACTTTTCTCAATATCTGACATAAGACCTTAGAGATTATCTTATAGCTAACATTGCAGAGACTAATAGGCATGAACTTAGACATCTCATTTGGTTTGTCAACCTTTGGGATAAGATATATGTTTGTGTCATTTAAGCCATTTTCCATTGTTCCTTCAAATAGGAATTGATTAACCATATGAGTTAAATCTTCCTTTACAATGTTCCAAAACCTCTCGTAAAACAGTGCAGTCATCCCATCTGGTCATGGAGCTTTCTCCGGATACATTGCGAATAGAGCTAGCTTGACTTCCCATTACGTGACCGGAGCTGTAAGTTCCTCATTCGCAGCACCTAAAATCTTAGTAGATACTTCTGAGAGAGCCTCCTCAATATTCTCAGGGTTAGATGTCCCAAATAACTCACGGAAGTAGCTAGTAGCGATGACCACTAGACCATCTTCATCCTCCACGGCATTCCCATCAGAATCGAGGAGCTGGGATATTTGATTCCTTGCTCTCCTTTGCTTTGTTACTGAATGGAAGAATTTTGAATTTCGATCACCTTCTTGAAGCCAGAACACTCTACTCTGTTGTTTCCAGAATATCTCTTCCGCCTTAAAAGCGTCAGATAATTCCTTCAGCGCCTTCACTATATCCTCAGTTGTGGCATCGTCATCGAGGTACATCACCTCCAACTTTTCGTTCAATTCCTCCACCTTTGTTGTTTGATGGTTATTTTAGTGATAAAAACTTAAAAAAAAACTATTTAAAAGAGTTGTTCTTTTAAAGTTTAATCTAGGGGACTACTTATGAGGTTATAGGATTTATGAGGATTAGAGTATAAAATATATGAGAATATAGGACCCAAAGTATAAAAATAATGGAGAGTGGGAACATGTATGTATGAGACGGAGAAGAAGAGCAGAGAGAGAGAGAGAGAGAGAGAGAGAGAGAGAGAGAGAGAGGAAAAGGAAGAATAAGAGAGCTATTTTGAAATCTAATATCGGAGACGAATCAGAATCTTTGATCTGGATCGTTTATGGACTCTCAGATCTGACGAAAATCTTCTGTCTTTCATTAAATCAAAGGATCGGTGACGGAGACGAAGCTCGTAGGTGGTAATCGATGGACGATTTCACAGGCCTTTTAGCGAGAGACTTCGGGTTGAAGCCGCAAGGAAAATCTGCTCCGATGGCCCCTCAGGCAAACACCCCGGCCGCTGATTTCAGCAGTTTCGCCTCATCCTATAGCTTCGGGAACTCTGTATCCTCTCCAGCGAGGAAAAAGTCCGATTCGTCGCCTGTATTTGACGATCTGAGTCGGGATGGTGATGATCCGCTATTCAACGATGTCTTTAAGGATTCACGTTCTCAGTCCAAGCCGTCCTTTGACTACGATGCTATGTTTAAGGAGGGTACTACACCCAAATCGCCTGTCTTTGACAAGCCTGTGTACGACGATGATGATGATGATGATGTGTTTGAAGCTATCCCTCATCTTAAAACTTCATCCACTTCTCAATCAGCTAGGTTTGATGACCTTTTCTCTTCCATCTCTTCACCTTCGAAGCACAGGAAACAAAACAGTTCTCCCTTCGATGATTTGATTGGAAATCTGGGGAAACCAAGCAAGCCAGAGGAGAAAGGTAGCTCCGTGTTTGATGACTTGATTCCTGGGTTTGGCCGCCCCAGCTCCCCTCCAACTTCACGGTAGCATTGCATTTCTCTTCACATTGTATAGAGCTTAGAGATAAAATAAAACAAACGTAGCATGAACTTGTTACTAATGCATACAAGGGTCTCCAATTCTTATAATTTCTCCGAAATGTAGCACCAACTTATGTAGAGCTGTTTGCAGATTAATATTGCATTAAAGCTTGTCTTGTTACAGTGTAATTTCTGGAACTCACACACATCCTAGTCTTCATAGGCTCGGTCTTTTTCCTTGTCATTCATATTCAAAAGTTTTGTTTTGTTTTTTTTTTTTTTTTTTTTTGCACAGGCCAACTTCAGAGACAAGTCAACCTCAGAAACCTCCTTCTCGGACATCCAAGACATCTTCCAATTTTGTGGAAGATCCATTTGTAGTCTTTGAGGGGACTGCATCTACCCCTAGAGAAGCTCCCACAGGAGGGTTCACTGATCCATTGGAGGAAATTGGTAAATTCAACAGCAGAAAAAATGACCATTCATCTGCCCATGGAGGAGGAGTATTTGTTGATATTGACCCTCTCGATATGAATAGTAATGACAAAAGTCACTTGAGACCAGGAAACCTCAGTGGCTCTCAGTCACCAGTAGAAAGTCACCATGGTAAGAAAGTTTCTTTTGATGAAGTTTTTGAGCCGCATAATACTTCATCCAGAACTGTTCCTCAGGCTACTTCTCCACTCTATGAAAACAAATCACTCAATTCAGATGGAAGTTTTGACTCATCTGATGATGTGTGGCTTACTGTATCTGAGATCCCCCTATTTACTCTACCTACAAGTGCTCCGCCACCTTCGAGACCTCCACCACCCAGACCTACACGTCCTATGAAAAAGAAGGTTAATGAGCCATCTTCATCGAGTTCCACTAACCACTCACACTTTCGTAGCTCAGCTAGAACTTCTGCAAATAGCCCGACAGCATCTCAAATGGATGAACTCGAAGATTTTTCTATGGGCAGAAATCAGACTGCCGCTAATGGACATCCCGGGCCTCCCTCTGGTGAAGAATCAGATGTTTTCTCCACTGCTGTTGCATCAGCTGCTGCCATGAAGGATGCCATGGATAAAGCAGAAGCGAAGTTTAGGCATGCTAAGGAAAGGAGAGAGAAAGAAAATTTGAAGGCAAGTAGAAGTAGAGAAGGCGCTCCAGTGGAGAATTATGATTCTCGGGAAAGGGAACTTAGAGAAAAGCAAGTGAGATTGGATCGTGAAAGGGTAGAGAGGGAGGCAGAGCTGGAAAAAGCCCAGGAAAGGGAGAGAGAGGAGAAGGAGCAGAAAAGAATTGAGAAAGAAAGGGAAAGGCTGTTGGCCAGACAGGCGGTAGAGAGGGCTACAAGGGAAGCACGCGAAAGAGCGGCCTCTGAGGCACATGCGAAAGCTCAAAGAGCTGCTGTTGGAAAGGCTACTAGCGATGCCCGAGAACGTGCAGAAAGAGCAGCTGTTCAAAGAGCTCATGCTGAAGCAAGAGAAAGAGCAGCTGCAGGGGCAAGGGAAAAGGCCGAGAGAGCTGCAGCAGAAGCTAGAGAAAGGGCAAATGCTCAAGCGCGGGAGAAGGAAGCAAAGGTTAGGGCAGAACGAGCTGCTGTTGAAAGGGCAGCTGCTGAGGCACGTGCAAGGGCAGCTGCCCAAGCTAAAGCTAAGCAGCAAGAGAATAACAATGATCTTGACTCCTTCTTTAACTCGGTTACCAGACCGAGCAGTGCTCCACGACAGAGAACCAACCCTCCGGTGAGATTGGATATCTACTACTTCTGTTCTTCTGTATGTTCTTTACATGAGATTCGTCTCCTTCTTATAACTTAAGCTGGTATTTCAGGATCCTTTCCAGGATTCATGGAGCAAGGGAGGGTCTTTCGAATCTAGCAGGGCATCTTCGCGAGTGCCTTCTGGAGCATCCGAGAACCTGAGGAAGACCTCTTCAACGACAAACATTGTTGATGATCTCAGTTCAATATTTGGAGGTATTGGAAATTCTGAGGTTTCTGTTCCTATGCACATTTGTTCATGTCTTCTAAAATGGTCACATACTGATTCCTCCATCGTTTAAAAGCTTCAGCAACCCAGTCTGGTGGGTTTCAGGATGTTGAAGGAGAAACTGAAGAGAGACGGCGTGCCCGGCTGGAACGCCACCAAAGGACACAGGAGCGAGCTGTAAGTATCAACAGAGTTGTTAAATAGTTTTCGTTAAATGGGTTTTGTTTCTAATAATAATGACACAAGATCCGCTGTTGTGTTTCGTGACATGATATTTTTTCTCAATCAGGCGAAAGCACTTGCTGAGAAAAATGATCGAGATCTTCAAGCACAAAGAGAACAAGCTGAGAGAAATGTAAGTTTCGTTAGTGTGTGATTCTTTTTGTTTTCTTTTCATGTGGGTTCTTCACTTCCCTCTTATGTTGCTCCCAGTCTCAAGTAACGTTGGTTTGGTGAGATAACGTTGAAGAAAAAATGTGCCACCTTGGGGGATCTGTGTTATCTTTTTTTTCTTTTTTTTTTTCTTTTCTCTCAAGTCTACATCATGGATTACAGTGGATGTTTCTTGTTTGTTTGTTTGTTTGCTTTATCATCATACTTAATCATGGATTTCAGAGAATCGGTGAGACTCTGGATGCTGAGATAAAACGTTGGGGTGCGGGGAAGGAGGGAAACTTGCGTGCCTTGCTTTCGACATTACAATATGTATGTCCTATTGTCCATTTTCTAAAAGGTTTTTGTATTTTGATTCTACTTGTACCTTTGATGTTGTGAATCTTACAATCTCTTGTGAGATGCAAATGAGCAGGTTCTTTGGCCTGAGTGTGGTTGGCAGCCTGTTTCATTGACCGATTTAATTACCGGTGCTTCTGTCAAGAAGTTCTACAGGAAGGCCACTCTCTGTATACATCCTGACAAAGTTCAGCAAAAAGGCGCTAATCTCCAGCAGAAATACATTGCCGAGAAAGTGTTCGACATGCTCAAGGTAATGAATTCACCATTTTACACAATCACTGCTGCTATAGCTGCCATCAACAAAAACATAACTTATTATTCAATTATTGATTTGAGTCTCTTATGGGTAACTAGAACCGCACTGTTTGTAGAAATCCACATTTACAGGCTTCATCTCTTTTTTTTTTCTCATGAAAATTAACAGGAAGCATGGAACAAGTTCAACTCCGAAGAACTCTTTTGAAAAAAAAAAGTGATTGTATTTTGTGATACTGTTGTTTCTTGAGTCGCCGGAAAGATGAAGCAAGCATGTGCTTCATTAAAAGGCCCGAAAATGGTGGAGCCAGATAGTTGTCGATAGCGTTTGTATTCCCTTGGATTACCCAACACTGCGTCTTTTTAGACATTGCAGCAATTTGGGAAGTCTTATTTTTTCTGTTGTTAATTTTTTTTTTCGTTCTTCTTGATTCGCTTCCTTTTCTTTTTATGAGTATGATGTCAGATGTACTGATGTTGATTTCTTGTATCAAAACACAATATCTGAGAAAGTTGTATTGTTGTTCTTTCAAGCTAATTATATAGAAGCACATTCTTTCATCATCGAGGCAAATTTGAAGGCGCGTCGTCTCTGTTTTTGTCATCACCAATCTCACAATTAGCTTCAGACCTTATTAGAATAAACCCTAAGATTCTCCTTTCTTATAAAAGAAAGTGCTTCCTTCTCGTTTTGCCAATAAGAGATAACTTAGTGAAACGTATCTTTGATAACTTAGTGAAACGTTTCAAAGATCTCGAACCGTCAAGATGTCATTGTAGAACCCTATCTGCCGATCGCCACCTCTGATGACCACTACCACCACCAGCGAGTCTCCGCCACTGTCGTTGTTTGCTACCTCCTTTTCTCTTGTTCTTCGTAGTTCATCAGGTGTGGGATGTAAGTCTTCTTTCCCTTCTTTTTCCCCAACAATTTGTCACTGCGTGTGACAAATCTGATTCATAATCCCTTTCTCTATTTTTTGGTGAGTGTGACTGCAGATATGTGGTTGTGTGGCTGTCTTCTTCTTGTTCTCTAGATCTGGATCCGTGTCGACGGGTAAGGCTAAGGTGAAGACCTCACTGTGAACTCTTTTCACGCTTTATAATACTACATGCATTAGTCTAAGGTTAATGTTGTGTAGGCTTTGATTGTGTTGCTTGTATTAATGCGATGAACTGCTAGATCTGGTTGTTGATTGCGTTAATGTGATGAAAATCACCTAACTGATTATAGGTTAAAGGATAAATCGGTTTTGTGTTGAGAAGGAATGAGATGATGAGATGAATGATGAGAATGAAAGTGTTGCGGTAAGAATGAAAGTGATGTGATAGAAGTGAAGAAGATGTATGACCGCAGTAAGGCAGGGTTAGGCTATCGGGGTCGGATAAGATTGAGTCATGTCGAGTCTGGCATAGGAGAATATGTTGAATGTGGGCAGAAGGGCTAAGGAAATCTGTGAGCTGTACGCGAGATATTGACATAGGATTTGAGGGATCGTAGCCCAATTTGGGCACCCACACAGGAATGCCACGATGGAGGTGGGATCTCTGTGAGCATTCGCTAGGTGCTAGAGGTCTAGGTCACTTGTTGTTTCTCGCATGATAGTCTCTATTAGCATGTGACTTGTGCTTGTTGTGTATGGGGTTTGAGATAAGCTCGTGAGTTCGTAGAACCCACCCTCACTGAGTAATCTAATAATCAGCCCTACTTTAGGAGGTATGATCGAGGAGTAGCAGGAGAAGGAGTCAGTGTGGTGTTATATATTTGGGTTCCGTTTTAAAGACCTTTTACTTATGATTTATAAGACTACCTTTTATGTTATTCTTTTGTTTATTTAAGTTATTGTAAGATGATTTTTTGGAATAAAGGTTGTGTTGAGCTGAAAGTAAGGTTGTTAAGGTTGAAAGTAAGATACTAGGGACGGAGCTGTTACAATTGGTATCAAAGCAGGGGTAAACTCAGCCGATACTGTTTGAGTGGGTAAGTACTAGTTCATGGGTTATTTTATATTCATATTTCAAACCGTTCCTAATGATTTATAAAACAGGGCTTTCAAAGGATTAGTGTTTGGGCACCATCAAGACCAAATATCTTCACACAGCTTGGGTCTTCACGGCTAATTAGCCTTACCACGATTCATATCATGTCCTGAAACCACAAACACATTATCATATATTCATCAATCCGATATCCTAACAATTCGATCTAATCATGTATGGTTTGTTTTCCCTAGGAGGAGGAGGAGAAGGAGGGAGGTGTAGGTATAGCTTTGCATCTAAACGCTATAACCATCGACCATAAGCCGTTAGGGGTAGAGGCGGTAGGTCGAGCGGACCTACTGGCCCAGAGAGGTCAGCTTCAGAGGAGAAATGAGTTTCTAAACCGGATGGTACATAATGATAAGACCGAGTATGTAAGACCCGATCCGGGGTCCCTTTACCCAAAACGACCCCATCCTTACTTATCTATTTCTATTGACCATTTGTTCTTTTTAAGCCCAATATTTTCTAACTCGAATTCGAGTACTTGAGGTTCATATAAACTTGTATACATTTAACAATCGTCATTGTATTAATCATAGAGATGAGATTCGATACAAAAGTTCAAGTTGCACTATAGGCTATTACAAGTTCACTTCCTAACCGATCTACCCACACACCACACATCTTCACACGGCTTGGGTCTTCGTGGCTCCTTAGCCTTACCATGATCCATCTCAGGTCATGAAACCACACACACATTATAATATATTCATGAATCTGATATCCTAACCTTTCGATCTAATCATGTATGGTTCGTCTTCTCTAGAATCAATTCATAAACCTTTATCAATATCATCGAGTATTGCTCAGTTCTTAGATCATCATCTAAGAAAACCACTCATAATAACAGACAAGATTGGATTGACCCAAGGCTCGATCTAACCACGCGATCTAGAACCAAGTACAATCGAACCATCTCTTGGTCCGGCCAAAGGCCATGGATCCTAATCCAAAGAGGCCAAAGCATGTTTCCAATATGACCGTCCTAAGACAAGCCTAAACTGATCACTTATAAGATGAAAAAGAATTGCGATCAAGCAATGAGATGAGATGGATGTGATCCGATTAATACACGGCCAAGGATCCAATCGGAATGGCCAATGGTCCTAGGCGAGTACATCCGATCACACCACTCAACTTTGGTGTGCGATCCTGAGTGCCCACGCCTTTCTCCTTTCTCCTGGTATCCATCTCAAACCGATCTACTTCCCACAAGCAATCTTGCTCTCGTCAAAGAGAACCACCACCATAATTGGCCACGTTCTTGGCCGTAATATCCTTCTCTCTTTGCCTTTTTCTCTCTCTCTCGATATTTCTCTATGTGTTTCCCTAGAGAATTTTGTGACAAAATCGACCCCAAGGAAGAGTATATATAGAAGGAGGATTCGGCCAACGGCCCATGGCGAAAGGGTGCCACTTCGTCCACAAAAAGGTGCCTTGTGCCACTCACACTCATTCTGCCACAAACTACCTCCCACTATCCATTAGCAAGCCAACTTGGGCCTAGACCGAGTGCCCTAGCCAAAGGACTGATCCTAAGCCATCACCAGCCCACTACCGGCCATGGCCGACCAGCCGGCCCCATAATCCTCCGGACCTGCCTAACCGGCCAAGACTCCTACACTCCGCTCAGCTGAGTTGAGCTGGCTCCCAGCTGGCCCAGCTGAGTGAGCTAGTTCATCTAGTTGATTGAGATGACACACTTGAGTTGAGATGAGACCGAGCTATACCCAGCTTACCGAGCTTCCACTTCACATCGTCCAGCCACCACACACTTCATCCAGATTCCTCACACTTCGTCCAGCTCCTTTAAACCTCGTGCAGCTGCCCTAAGCTTTTTTCCACCTTAGTTTGGTTAAGTTTCAGCCTTCTGATGCACTTAACCTTCTTTTTTGGACCATGGAAATCTTGCCTTTAGGTATATGACCGGCTAGCTCACTTCCTCGCATCATGGTCCATCCCGACGATCCTATCTAGGATTGGGGACATGACAAGTCTTCCCCACTTGCGATGGATTCGTCCTCAAATCTGAACCAAGTCCTTCCTCTAATGAAAATTGTTCAAACCACTTACGAAAATTGGCCCTCATTCTGGCTTCAGTTTCCCAAGTTGTCTATTATCGCCCATTACAAAAAATTTCAAACCATTTGAGTTGTCTTCTTCCGAGTTGCTTTTTCCATCATGTCCACAATCTGAACCGGCCTTGTCTTTTCCATCATGTCCACAATCTGAACCGGCCTTGTCTATAAGGTGTGATTTGTACCTAGATCAGAAGGAATCTATAGAACTATGATGTCTTGATCCATCTAGCATTTTTGGAGTTGAGATATATGGAACACAATATGGAATGCTTCCATATCGGTAGGCAAGTTCAACTTGTATGCCATAGTACCCACCCTCTCGATAATCCTGAATGGACCCAAGTACCTCAGGTCTAGTTTCCTTCTCCCAAGAAATCTAGCCCGACCTTTGAACGTGATCATCTTGAGATATACCAAATCGTCAACCTCAAACTCAATATATTCCATGGGATTGTCTGCATAATTCTTTTGGCAATCTTGCGCCTCTTTCATCTTGTCCTTTAGGAACTTGATCTTCTCGGTTGTTTTCTCAACAATCTTTGGACCTAACATACTACGCTCCCCACTTGGGTCCAACATAGAGCTGTCCTGCATGATTGCCCATATAAAGCTTCATATGGCTACATGCCTATACTGGTGTGGAAGCTGTTGTTGTGAGAAAACTTCACTAAGGATAAATGTATTTCCCACTAATAACCCCAATCTAAGACACAAGCTCATAAAATGTCTTCTAATTTCTGGATGGTCCATTCCGACTGTCCATCCGTCTAAGGATGATAGGCTGTACTCATGCTCACTCTTGTTCCAGGCCTTTTTGGAAAGCCTTCCAGAAATAAGACGTGAATTGTGAGTCCTTATCTGAAACAATACTATCCAGAACACCATGCAGAAGAAAAATCTCGTCCATGTACAAACGTACAATCCAATCAACTCCTTCGGTCTTCTTGATGGCTAGGAAGTGTGCCGACTTGGTCAGTCGATTGACCACAACCCATGCTGCATCTTTCTTATTCCTGGTCATAGGAAAACCCGTCACAAAGTCCATTGTGATGTGATCTCACTTCACCGGAATAGGAAGATTCTGAAGCAACCCACTGGGAAATTGATGCTCGGTCATGACGAGCTGGAAAGTTGGACAATTAGCCACCCACTAGGCCACATCAATCTTCATCCGAACCCAGTGATAGTATCTTTTCAGGTCTCGATACATCTTAGTGAGATCGGGATTAATAGAGAACTTAGATGTATGAGCTTGCCTCATAATCTCTTCCTTTAAGCTCTCTATCATTCGGTACCTTATTTTCCATTGACCAAGATGGTACAATTGTTTGTCATTTGGTAGTCGGTCTTGTCATTGGTTGTAACCTTCTTGAGGTTCTTTTCCAACCTCTGCGCATTACGGATCCTGGTAAGTAAATCAGCATGATCTGCTGCCACTAACCCCAAAGGCTCATCCATACCAACCAATGCGTTAAGATGTAGAGTCCGAACCATTCCTTCTAGTTTGTTCGCCTCCCGTTCAGCTGATACATTCGCTCGTCTCCGGCTCAAGGCATCAGCCACTAGATTGGCCTTGCCCGGATGGTCTCTGAGAAAAATTAACAGAAACGAAGAACATGAACGAAACATCAGATCTCGTGCTTCTCTCCTTAGAGATGATGAAAAAGACCAATTTTGCACAAATTAACAAAACATCGGAAAAGGATGTTGGCACTACCATCTGAAGAATCTGGACTCTCTGTGAAAAGTGGGGGGTGAGGAGAGGTGAAAACTGGAGGAGGAGATGTGAAGAATCTAAACGAGTGAACAGTGGAGATCGACTTGAAAGATTCGCAGGGAGAAGAAGATAGTATTCTTCATCATCCTTGGAACCAGTTTTTCATATTCTCTAGAACTATAAGATAAATTAGTTAGTAGTGGAAAAGGGAAAAAGAAGAAGAATCACGAGAACATATTGACTCTTGAACTTTGCCAAATCAAAGAACTGGAGAGAAGAGAACGAAGGAAAACGTAGAGAAGGTGGAGAATGGAAGGGAGAGAGAGGAAGAAAACCAAAAGCTTTAATTGATTTTGTAAAATATAATGGCTGATATTTTGATATGCATTATCAATGTATTGGCCAATCAGAGTATTAGTTTCAATATCAATAACATTGTGTTTAAGGGTGTCAAAATGGATAAAAATTTATGGGTCAATCCAAACCATAAATTTTAATGGATAAAAAAGTGGGTACAAATGAATTAAAGGATAAAATAAGTTGATAAACTTATTGAATTGGGTTAAAATGATTTCGATTGTAATGGATTATGAGTTACACATAACCAAACCAATAGAAATTTATAACCAACATAAACTCATCTCAAATATATAAACAAAAGAAACCAAACTAAAATTTTAATCTAATTTTACCAAACCAAGTTTTCATTTATTTTCTCGTTTATCTAAATCAATTTCAACAAACTATAACCCAATTTCTCATTTTTTTTGTCAACGTACCATTTCTTAAATTTATAAAAATTAGATGTTATTTTATTAAAATTTAAACATAATCATAAAATCAAGTTTCCTCATCAAAATTTTAAAATTGATTTTTTCTGTCAAAATTACAAATTAAGTTTTTTCGACAAACTCGCAAGTCCTTGCTTTCCCGCCATAATCGCAAAGCCGTGTTTTCCCTGCAAAACCGTAAAATAGAGTTTTCCCGTCAAAACCGTAAATTCGAGTTTTCCCGCCAAAATCGCAAACTCACGTTTCCCATCAAAATCGTAAAATCGTAAAATCATGTTTTCCCTCCAAAACCGCAAAATCATTTTTTTCCGTCGAAACCATAAAATCAAGTTTTCATAAAATCTCAAACACGTGTTTTCTCGCTAAAATCAAGTTTTCTCGCCTAAACCGCAAAATTGTATTTCCCATCAAAACTATAAAATCGAGTTTTCCCACAAAAACCATAAAACTTGCAAAACCATGATTTCCTACTAAAACCACAAAATCATGTTTTCTGTTAAAATTGTAAAATAATTTTTCCTGCCAAAACTGCAAAATTGAGTTTTTCCGCCAAAACCGCAACATCGAGTTTTTCCGCAAAAACCAAAAATTTGGTTTTCCCGCAAAAAACCCCAAAATCACTTTTCCAGGCAAAAATCGTGTTTTCCAGCCAAAACTGTAAAATTTAGTTTTCCCACGAAAACTATAAAATTGAGTTTTTTTCGTCAAAATTGTGAAATCGTGTTTTCCTGCCAAAATAGTAATATCGAGATTTCCCTTCGAAACCTTAAAATCGTGTTTTCCCGCCAGTATCGTAAATTTATTTTTTCCGCCAAAACCCAAAAATTGTGTCTTCCTGCTTAACCGCAAAATCGTGTTTTCCATCAAAATTAGAAAATAGTGTTTTCCTGCCAAAACATCAAAATCAAGTTTCTCACCAAAACTGCAAAATCACATTTCTCGCCAAAGTCCAAAATCATGTTTTCCTGCCAAAATTACAAAATCAAAGTTTCTCGTCAAAATCGTAAAATCGAGTTTTTCCACCAAAACCGCAAAATCGTGTTTTCCCTCTCAAACCACAAACCAACATTTTCTATCAAAATTGTAAAATCGTGCTTTCCCACCAAATAGAAAATGTGTATTTTTCATCTGTACCATAAAACCATTGTTTTCCAAAGTGTAAGCAATATTTTAATTTTTAGTCTCCAAAATAATATTTTTGATTAAAAAAATATAATAACCATTCCAACCGTAGTATTATTACTCAAGGAAAAACTATTAAAACCATTAACTCATCAACTTAAATTAGTATTGTACACCAATCTATTTGTCAAATGGATTGAGTTAACACATAACCCATATAAGCTTTAAACCATTTGGATATGGTTTGGTTTGGGCTGTTTTATTCGTGTGTTTGCTTTAAACAATTGAAAGAGTTGGTGAGGATTCACAAAGTTATTTTATTATTTATTTATATATATGAGTGACAAATCAATTTATTTATTTAAGTTTCAGTGACAGAAATTATTTTCACATAAAATTTATATAACTAAAAAGAGTAGATTTAGGATTTTGTATGTAAGATTTCAGTTTGAGGTTTAAAGGTTGGGTTGGAGTTATGGTTTTGAGTTGAAGTTAGAGTTTAAGATTTTGAATTTTGCGGTTAAGGTTTGAGACTAAAGTTTGGAAAATAATGATATGAAATCTTAAATTTTAAAGTTCGTATTTAGGGAATGTATAGAGTTTACATTTATAATTTGTGGTATAGTACGTAGTGTTTGAAGTATAATTGAAATTTGGGAAACATGGTTTTGGAATTTAAGTTTTAAAATTAGGGTTTACTAATGTTTAAATTAATTATCAAATAAAAATGTTAAAAATTAGTTATAAAGTTAAAGTTATAAAACTAACCAAGTTTGAAAATTACAAATTGTGTTAATATAAAATTTATGTATTTATGATTTGGTATGAAAATTACAAATTGTGTTAGATATAAAATTTACGTGTTAAGATTTGGTATTTAATTCTGAAAATATTAGTTTTAGTGTTTAGATTATATAGAATTTGTGGTACAGTACATAGGATTTGATGTAGAGTATTTGGAGTCTAGTGAATAGGGTTTGGAGTTTTTTTTTTGGGTCAAAACAGCATTTCATTCATAAAAGTTTAGTCCACCAAGATGGAGTTCATTGGAGTTTATAATCTAATAAAAATAAGTAAATCATAAAATACCATATGTTTTTCCATTAAAACTTCAAAACGTACAAGGTCAATACATAAAAAATTGAACTCCAAAAGAGGATACGTAACCATCAAACTTCGTCATGAACAAAATCAGAGAACAAGTTAAACTAACTTAGTACTAGTAAAAAGTTTCTCCTCCTCGGCATCTCTCCACCTCTGGTCCCAGCTTTGTATTTGTCAACTGTTGATTTTTAAAGAAAGCTTCTCGCTCCTCAGCTTCTCCTTCTCGATGTCCTGAAAAACACAAAACGAAACCAAAGAATTCCTTACTTATTAAGTTTCAAAGCTTGAGAAAGTGTTCTGATCACTTACACAATTGGTTCTGCAGAACCATCGGCAGGGAAATTAATAGCAGACAACAAAGCAAACAAATGAAAAGAGGTTGAGAGGTTGTTACATGGACAGTGATATCGATTGTGTTCTTCCCAAAAGTTCTTCCTTAACCCACAGCCACGACTTCACCTCCTTGAGGTTTTGATTGAGTTGTGGATGGAAGTAAGATACCTCTCATAGTCTTTTCATCTGCCTCCTTGATCTTCACCATATCTCGATCTCCCAATGGTTTAATTGAAGTGTACAAAACAATCACACACAAGAAAAAGCAATGTGAAACAGAGATATGCAAATCATAACAAAAAGAAAAAGACATATTCAAGTGCTTACAAGTCTCCACTAAGATACCATCTGCTCTAACTGTAAAACTTCTTCATTTAACTTATAAACTTTAACTTGCAAGACAGAAATTGTAATATCCCGAGTTGTGAGATATGAAAAAGGCTTAAGATAATTGATTTGGCTACATATGTCATCAAAGTTGACTTAGCTTTTTCGTCACACATCAGTTTAGAACTTCAGGGTTAAGCGTGCTTACGATGGAATAGTGGAAGGATGAGTGACATATCAGGAAGTGATTCGCGATACCGTATGAGTGAGTCCAAACACAGAAAAATGTTGGGTGGTGATTGCAGGGCCAGTAAACAATGATTTCGAGCATTGGAAAATTTACGCACTGACCGTTGGAACAGAATGGGGCCCACGGGCCGAGAGAGCCGGCGTGGGTGACCCATTAGCCATGTGCAATTGTAGCGTTACAAGTGGTATCAGAGCTGTTTAGCCATCTCGGTTCTGACTAGAGAGGCAACTTGAGACCTGTCGTGGGGAGCAACGAGGACGTTGCGTTCTTTGAGAGATAGTGAACTGTAACATACCGAGTTGTGATATATAAAAAAGACTTAAGAGAATTGATTTGGCTATCCATGTCATCAAAGTTGACTTACTTTTTTCCGTCACACATCAATTTAGAACTCTAGGGTTAAGCGTACTTATGATGGAGTAGTGAAAGGATGGGTGACCTATAGGGAAGTGATTCGCGATACCGTGTCATTGAAGCCAAAACATGGGGAAAGGTGGGGTGGTGATTGCAGGGTCAGTAAACAATGATTTTGAGCCTTGGAAAATTTACGCACAGATCGTTGGAACGGGGTGGGGCCCACGAGCCGAGAGAGCGGGCATAGGTGGCCCATTAGCCGTGTGCAGTGGGAGCGTTACAAGGTCAAATTTGTGACAACTTGTCTTGTGGGAAACTTGTCAAAGAGTGAGGTCTTGGGTTCGAGTAACGCCAACCGAATCAATAACCCAACTATGAGCCGAGCTCTATGGGTGAATTCAGGCAGGTTGTATCACAGGGAAGAGATTAGGGTCGGTGCATTGCAGGCCGGCTGATCCCCCGATTCGACGGGGTAGGTCGTTACATAAAAGTCGACTTTTATTGTAACAACGTCCCCGTGGGATCCAGCTGGCGCTGCAGCGCATCGACCCTAACCCCTCCCCTACGATACAACCTGCCCTCTAGGGCCTCGGCTCACAGGTAGATTATTGGTGCACTTGGCGTTACTCGAACCCAAGACCTCACCTATTAACAACTCTCCCACATAAAAGCTGTCACCAATTGACCTGCAAATAAATTGGTGAAATTTTCTCTGTGGGAGAGTTGTTGAAGGGTGAGGTTTTATATTCGATAACGCCAAATGCACCAATAACACCAATAACCTACCTATGAATCGAGGTTCCAGAGGGCATGTTATATCATAGGAGAGGGGTTAGGATCGATGCGCTGCAGCACCAGCTGGATCCCACGGGAGGTTGTTACAGAAACTTTTTATGAACACAAGAGAATCATTCACTTTTTATAAACATAAGCTAATGCTTACAATGATACTAAAACTGTCTCTTAGACAGAGATACTCAGACAAAATATACCTCATATTCTCGGGCAAGATATATATGATCCCAAACCTCCATAGAAACAGAGACAAAACACAATAAAAAGCAATGCCAAATGCTTCGGCCTTTTGAGATAATACGCTGGATTCTTATATCTCCATAACCCAGAACCAGTTATCTATAGTTTTTATAAACATAAGGTAATGCTTACAATGATACTAAAACTGTCTCTTAGACAGAGATATTCAGACAAAACATACCTCATATTCTCGGGCAAGATATATATGATCCCAAACCTCCATAGAAACATAGACGAAACACAATAAAAAAGCGATGCCAAATGCTTCGGCCTTTTGAGATAATACGCTGGATTCTTATATCTCCATAACCCATAACCAGTTATCGATCTACCTCTTGCAAAAAAATCTAATATCCTCTCAGATACAAACATCATATGCTAGAAATTGTGTTCATGCTTTGAGGGTCAACACTCGATTGTTATAAGTTTTACTCTTTCAATCAAGATAAAACACCAAAAGAAAAGAGTCTTACCTCAGAGGAAACATGTATGCCAAAATCCTCTAGCCTCCTTTTCTCTTCGCCAAGTGTTTCTCTTACTAGTGCTTTCTTCTTCGTCCTCTCAATCGTATAGCTCTGATACCATGTTAATATTTTGTAACCGCTTGAGTTACACAAATAACCCAGTGTGTTACACACGGATATGTTAATCTTCTACAACCATTTGAGTTACACAAAGATCATAGCGTGTTACACACGGGTACGACAGAAGGAATAAGATAGATGTTTCAGACTTATTCCAGAAAGTTTCTACTCTGTTTAACTTGTCTGGAAATACTTTGATATTATTGAGATTATGTGATGTATGTTTAAAACAAATGATTGACCTTTATATAGAGATCGAATCATTATAAAGAGACACACCTCTTAATACTAAAGGACATAACATGAAGAGTTACAACTCTTTGTGTAATAACTAACTAATGTAAATGTATTAAGGAGAGATTAGATTATATAGTTTAACACTCCTCCTTAATTATATCTCAACTTCACTCCAAGCTGCTTCCTGAGATCTTCAAACCTTGAACCGCCCAATGCCTTTGTGAGAATGTCTGCGAGTTGATCATCTCCTTTGCAATACTCCAATTCAATGATTCCTTTTTGCTCAACTTCTCTCACGAAATGGTACTTGATCTCTATGTGCTTTGTCCTCCTGTGTTGCACCGGATTCTTTCCAATTGCTATTGCTGATTTGTTGTCACATAAGATTGGAACTCCTCCTTCAAATTTCTGACCAAAATCTTCAAATAGTCTTTGTAACTACACGACTTGATTTGCTGCTGCACACACGGCTATGTACTCAGCTTCAGCCGTTGATTGTGCCACTGTTTGTTGCTTACTTGATTGCCAACAAAACATGGCTGATCCAAAAGTAAACACATAACCTGAAGTGCTTTTCTTGTCTTTCTTAGAACAACCCCAATCGCTATCCGAGTAGCCTACAAGTCTTGGTTCTTTCACACTTGTAAGGAATACTCCAAAGCTTGATGTTCCCTTGACATATCTTAACACCCTTTTGGCTTCTTGGTAGTGCTTCATGCGAGGTTGTGACATGTACCTTGAGAGATAGGCGCTTGCGTACATCACATCAGGTCTTGTTGCACACAAGTACAAGAGGCCTCCAACAATGATTCAATACTTAGTTGGATCTCCATACTCTTTGTCATCCTCAACTCCTTTTCCTTGTGGTGTAAGTGGAGTGCTTACACTCTTGCTGTTTCTCATCACAAACTTATCAACAAGTTTGTTTGCATATTTTTCTTGTGAAAGAAATATGCCTCCATCATCATGGATTACTTCCATTCCAAGGAAGTAACTCAACAATCCAAGATCCATCATCTCGAAATCTTTCTTCATACTCTCCTTGAATGTGTTGGTGATCTGAACATTGCTTCCAGTGATGATTATATCATCCACTATAGACTCACGATCAACACATCTCCTCCTTGCTTCATGATGTATAAGGCTGCATTATTCATACTCCTCTCAAAACCGTTTTTAATGAAGTATGAATCTATCCTTCCATATCATGCCCTTGGGGCTTGCTTTAAACCATATAAAGCCTTGTGTAGCCTCAACACCTTATGTTCCTTTCCTTGTGTAACATACCCAGGTGGTTGTGTTACATACACTCTTCCTTTAGTTCTCCATTGAGAAATGCTGACTTTACATCCATTTGATACAAACGCCACTTCATCTGAGCCGCATAAGCAAGTATGGCTCTTATTGTATCATGTCTTGAAACCGGGGCAAACGTCTCAAGGTAGTCAACACCATATTCTTGAGAGAATCCTCTTGCAACTAGCTGCGCCTTATGCTTGATGTGATTACTGTTTGCATCGGTTTTGATCTTGTAGACCCACTTCACACTTATCACATTCTTCTTCTCTGGCTTGTCCACTAGTTCCCACGTCTTGTTCTTCTCAATCATGGCTATTTCCTCACTCATCGCCTCTCTCCATTCCTTTGTACCACATGCTTCATCATAAGTATATGGTTCTTCATTTTCATGAAGACAAGCTTCTATTGCTTGAGCCGCTTCTTCAATCTCTACTCTTGGTGCCTTTTCCATGATTTCGACCATGGACTTGAACTTCTTTGGTGGCTCAGAAGTTTCTCCATCTTCATCACTAGTATCATGATCATTATTTTAATGAAAACATGACTAGAAGTTCCTTCAGTTTGTTCCTTAGGTGATTGAGAATCTTCCATAGACAACTTTATTGTCTTCTTGACTTCTTCTTGCCTTCTCTAATCCCACTTCTTGTTTTCTTCAAATTCTACATCTCTTGATACTTCAATATTCTCATTCTCCAATATGAGAACACTATATCCTTTGGATTGATTGCTATATCCAATGAAGACTCCACGTTTTGCCTTGACATCTAACTTCCTCCTCTTTTGATCCGGGATATGTATGTAGCATATGCTACCAAAGATTTTCATGTGTGACACATCTGGTTTTGTGTCCACACCACTTCTCTATAGGAGTGACATCGTCTTCTATTGCCTTTGATGGTAGACGGTTTTGAAGGTATGATGCTGTGTATACCGCTTCTGCCCATAACTTGAGTGGTAAAACTTGCTCTACCAACATCGTTCTAGCATCTCCACCAAAGATCTATTCATGCGCTCCGCTACACCATTTTGTTGTGGTGAATAAGGCAAGGTAACTTGCTTATTGATTCCTTATTCTTCACAAAACCGGTTGAACTCTTGTGAAGTGAACTCACCACCTCCATCTGATCTCAATGTCTTGATAGTGCAACTTGATTGCTTCTCTACCATTGCTTTGAACTTCTTAAACATTGAGAATGTTTCTGATATTTGCTTCATGAAATATACCCAACACATGTGAGTATAGTCATCCAAGAATAGCAAAAATATCGGCTTCCATCAATAGATTTGTGCTGCATCGGCCCACATACATCCGTATGTACAATATCAAGCTTTTCTCATGTCTTAGTTTGAGATTCCTTTGGGAAGCTTTTGCGTGATTACTTTCCAAGTCTACACGCCTCACATGTTTCTTTCTTGACTTTAAACTTTGGTAATCCCTTTACCAAGTCTTTGTCTTGCATTTGTTGCAACCTTTTGTTGCCTACATGGCCAAGTCTCTTATGTCATGTCTCCATTTTGCCTTGATCACTTGAGCTCATGGCTTCTTCTAAAGCCGAACTCATCCTTATTCTGTAGCTCTTGTTAGTTATTGGGATATCCATTATCCTCCTGCCTTTTGGATCATCTATGATGCATCTCTTCTCTTGGACCTTCACCCGGTAGCCACTTGAAAGAATTTGTGGAACACTCAACAAATTTTTCGCCAAACCCGGAACCAAGAAAACATTTCTGATAGTCTTCTTGCCACCATTTGTCATGACGTTAATATCTCCTTTACCGGCTGTCATGACAATGCTTCCATCTCCAATCTTTATTGGAACCTTGATACTCTTATCAAAACTGGAGAAGTAACTCTCCTCCTTTGTCATATGATTAGTTGCTCCACTGTCAACTAACCAGACATCTTCCATTGTTGTTGGTGCTTCACTCGCACTTAACAACATATGGTCTTCATTCATGTCTTCTTCCTCGAGACTTACATGTGCTCTCTCCTTTTTCTTTGAGTAGCACTGATTTGCAAAGTGGTTTGTCTTGCCACAACTGTAACACTTCTTGTTACTCTTGTGATCCTTCTCTGGATCATCCTTGTTTTGTTTCCTCAGACACTCATTCTCGTTGTGATTGTTCTTCTTGCAGAACCTACACCACTTCTTGCCTCCACGGCGTTTTGAGTTGTCTTGTGTTACACCAGAGTTTCTCTGTTTAACACGAGCATCGAATGCTCCTCCACTAGTGCTTTCTTCTCTTGCAGCCAATCTTGCTTCATGAGCCTTCAAAATCCCGATTAGTTCTGCCATTGTTGTTGAAGTCAAATCGCTTGTTTGCTCGAAGACACTGACTATACTATCGAACTTAATGTCGGTCTTCGGTTCACCATGGTAAGTTAATTGATTTTCCAAGGTAACTAACTTATCAGTGAAAATTTTAATGTCTTCATTCTCATACATTTTCGGATTTTCATATTCTCTTCGCAACGTTTATAGTCGAATCAAACGAACTTGAGGAGAACCTTGATACTCAGCCTTCAATTCATCCCACGCCTCTTTAGATGTTGTTGATGCCGCAATCCGTGAGAAGATATGATCCGATACGGCAGTTTGCAAAATTTGCAAAGCCAAAGTATCGTTCACCATCGCTTCTTCTCTAAGCGCCCTTGCCCTTGCTGTTTCAGGGGTCTCATCCACTTGCGCTGGTGGGGATCCCACGCCTTCTTTAACCACATACCATAACTTTCTAGTTTTGAAAATGGTTAACATCTTAATGCTCCAGAAGTCGTATTTCTTCCCATCAAATATGGGGATCACTTGATTTTGAATCGTTTCGTGTCCTTTCGATAAATCGTATGCCAAAATCCTCTAGCCTCCTTTTCTCTTCGCCAAGTGTTTCTCGTACTAATGCTTTCTTCTTCGTCCTCTCAATCGTAAAGTTCTGATACCATGTTAATCTTTTGTAACCGCTTGAGTTACACAAATATCGCAGTGTGCTACACACGGATATGTTAATCTTCTACAACCGTTTGAGTTACACAAAGATCACAATGTGTTACACACAGGTACGACTGAAGGAATAAAATAGATATTTCAGACTTATTCCAGAAAGTTTCTACTCTGTTTAACTTGTCTAGAAATACTTTGATATTATTGAGATTATGTAATGTATGTTTACAACAAATGATTGACCTTTATATAGAGATCGAATCATTATAAAAATACACACCTCTTCATACTAAAGGACATAACATGAAGAGTTACAACTCTTTGTGTAATAACTAACTAATGTAAATGTATTAAGGAGAGATTCGATTATATAGTTTAACAACATGTTCCCTGAAGTTAAACTTCTCAAAGATTTGCTTAATCTCATTTTCAAAACTATCTTCAATCTCGGGTTGCTCTAGAAACAAAGATCAAAAATAAAAAAACCCTAGAAAATCTCCTTGGAATCAGAAGCACCAGAAACGTCCACTTTTTCTACAAAAGAAACCGAATAGCTAAAAAAAGGTGAGACTGAATCTAAGGGGAAAAAAAACTAAGCAAAGCGTCAACGGTACAAGCTTTAGCTTATAACTGTACATGAAGACACATAGACCAAATCCAAGGATAAAAACAAGCAAAGCCTCAAAGGTACAAGCTTTAGCTTATAAAAATACAAGAGACTGTAAGGATTATTAGCAACTATAATAGTTTAAACCTTGATACCATTAGCTAAGCTCCTAGATTGATTAACCTCAATACTGACTCAACATATGTTTGTTTGTTTGAGAGACAAGACACAAGAAATTGGTTACCCAGTTCCCTTTCGGTACATCTGGGGGAAGAACTATGCTTCCAAGTTTCACTATCTCAAGGTATAAAAGAGGTAATACAAGAGATGATATGCTAGAGCTTCTTAGAACACCAAGAACTCAATCTTAGCTCCACCTAACAAGCTCTTCTTCTTACTTCGACAGGTAACAAGCTTTAGATGGTCTTCAACAATAGTCTTCACCAAAGTTTATGTTGTCAACCAGATTGTTAAACGTCTGCCTTCTTTCACCATGTTTAGGTAAAGAGAACTCATGTTCTTTTATACTAAGTTAGGATGTAAAACTCTAACTCCAGATGGGCTTCGATATTTCAGGGTCTAGCAAGGAATAGAAGAAAATTTATCATTGGGCTTTATGTCATCCTGGCCCAACACGAAGAAGCAGACAATATATCTTTACAGTCTCCACCTTTGTCTCTTTCCCTGTTTCGCGTATCTTCAGACTAGCGCACCGACTCTCCAAAAAATCTCTACTTCCTTCTGTTGAGTCTTTGTCCAAACGATGAACCTCAACTGAACCAGCCCTTTAATTCCTCAAGCTCTTGCCTTTCCTTTAGCTATCCCTCACATGCAAAACCTCTTTCTTCTTTACCTGTGAAAACTCTAACTCTTCTCTGCTCCGGCGCACCACAACTTACTTCAGTGAGCTTTTAACACCTTCAGGGTTACTTCCTAATGACTTGATTCTATTTCCTTTTACTCGATGAATCCCTTTGAAAGGAAATGAGATTTGTCAACTAATCTCTCGATTTATGTCTCTCAAGTTCTTAAAAGGACCTTTGATCTTCCATCATGAACCGGATCTGATGATCCAGGTAAAACGTTAACCCTTTGTGCTTCTTTAACCTCTGATATGATAACTTGATAAGTATCTCATGTGTTCTCTTGCATCTGCAGCTGTAAGAGACTTCAAGATCCTAGCTTTCAAGTTATCTCTGCCGTATCAGGTAAATATAGTAGCACTTTTGTGAGTTTAGACTTTTGACTTCCGATTTAACCATTAGAAGACATCCTGAATAAACTCTTATTTCTGTCGCCTTTGAGAACTTGTCAATCTTCTGATACCAAAGATTAAATGAAAACACTCTTGAACTTTACCATTCAAAAGATTTTTGTTATTGATTCTTCCCGTTACCGATACTAAATCTTGTTAATATCTGTTTGTATCCCTTTTCCGAGGTCCTTCAATCAATCAAACAGGAACCTCGGATGATTCAATGCTGGTTTATCGGATGACTTTGAGAAGCCTTAGGCACTTCTCAAAACTCTTTCCAGGTAAGCTTTTTGTTAACACATCTGCTGCTTTTTCTGTTGTGTGAACCTTTTGAATTTTGACTGAACCTTCTTCAACAATATCTCCTATAAAATGATACTTAGTATCAACATGTTTAATTTTGTCATGATGTACACTGTTCTTTGCTAAGCAGATAGCTCTTTGTGAGTCACAATTGAGTATAAAGGAATCTTTTTTGAAATCCAACTCACTGCATAGACTCTTAATTCAGATACCTTCTTTAGTAGCTTCTGATAATGCCATATATTCAGCATCTATAGTAGATAGAGCAACTACTTGTTGTAAACATGATCTCCAACTTACAGTATTGCCTCCTACCCTGAATACATATGCTGATACTGATCTTCTTTTGTCTAAATCTGTAGAGTAATCTGAGTCCGATAAACCTTCTATATCAAATTTATCTGTTTTTGTAAATGTTAGACATATATCAGTAGCTCCCCTTAGATATCTTAGAATCCATTTTACCGCAGCCCAATGATCCCTTCCTGGATTTTCCATGTATCTACTAACCAACCCAATTGCATAACCGAAATCAGGTCTTGATCCGACCATGCCATACATAAGGCTCCCTACTTCACTTGCATAGGGAACCGTATCCATTCTTCTCTTCTCCACTTCTGTTTCTTTTGAGGTTAAGCTTCTGAGTTTGAACAGAGAGTTGCTTGGCGTAACAACTGCCTTACTCTCTTCCATGTTGAATGTTCTGAGAACTTGTTTAATGTATTTTTCTTGTGATAGTTTCAGAACTCCATTCTTTCTATCCCTCTTGATATTCATACCAAGAATTCTAGATGCTGTTCCAAGGTCTTTCATTTCAAAAATCATGTTCAAACTTTTCTTCAGACTGTTGATCTTTTCTATATCTCTAGCTGCAACCAGCATGTCATCAATGTAGAGAAGGAGATAGATCATATTACTGACACTTGTTCCTTTTGTATCCACACATGGGTCCTTAGTACAGCGATTACACCCTTGTGTCTTCATGAACTCGTTAAATTTCTGGTTCCATTGTCTTGGGGACTGTTTAAGTCCATATAAAGATTTCTGTAGAAGACAAACCATTTCTTCCTTTCCTTTTTCTATGAATTCCTCGGGTTGCTCCATGTATATAACTTCATCAAGGACACCATGTAAGAAGGCTGTTTTACATCTAGTTCTTCTAATTCCAAGTTGTAGTTGACAACAATAGATAACATGATCCGTATTGAAACATGTTTTACCACAGGAGCAAAGATCTCATTGTAGTCTATCCCTTCAACTTGTGTATAGCCTTTAGCTACTAGACGAGCTTTGAACTTCGGTTCTTCTATTCTGGAATTCCTTCTTTGTATTTGTAGATCCATTTAGAGCCAATTATCCTCTTCTTGTCTGGTTTAGGAACAATCTCAAACGTTTCATTTTTATCAAGTGAAACCTTTTCTTCTACCATAGCTTGTTTCCATTTCTTCCAGTGTTTACTTCTTTAGCCTCAGCCACGGTTTTAGGTTAATCTAATTCGATGCTTGATGCACAAGTTAGAGCATAGCTATAACAGAGTCCCCATCTTCATATCTGGAAGGTGGTCAGATTACTCTTCGTTCTCTGTCTCTGGCTAATACATATTCGTCTAGATTTTCACCATCTGAATGTTCAGTGTCACTTTCCTCTGATTCAGTTTCTCCTTCTGATTTATTTGAGGAATCTGAGTCTTCTTGTTCCAAAACTACTCCACCTTGACCAGTAGGACAGAATTATTCGAAACAACTCCACCTTGACTAATGCTTTGTTCCTTTGTAATTTGAGTAGATGATCCTTGTACTAGTTCAGTTCTGGATGTCACTTTCTTAGTCATCTTAGGTTTTATCACCTCCGGCGTTGCTTCATAATAAAATTTATCCTCATCGAATACAACATTTCTGCTGTTAGAGCATTTTCCATCTTCTGGTATCCACACTCTATAATCCTTAACCCCTTGAGGATATCCTAAGAAAATCCCTTTCAACAGCCCTTGGACTTATTTTATCTTGTGTTATATGAACATACGCAACACAACCGAATCTCCTTAAGTGACTGTAATCTACTTTAGATCCTGTCCATAATTCCTCTGGAATTTTAAACTTCAGGGATGCATTAGGTGATCGATTTATAACGTATACCGCAGTACATGCAGCTTCAGTCCAAAACGACTTTCCAACCCTGATTCCGCCAACATGCATCTTATTTTGTCGGCTATAGTTCGATTCATCCTTTCTGCCACTCCATTTTGTTGGGGAGTGTAAGTACAAGTCTTGTGTCTTTTAATTCCAGAATCGCTACATAGTTTATCCATTTTTATGTTGCAAAACTCCAGACCATTATCTGTTCGAAGATACTTAATCTTCCTTTTCTTGACATTCTCCACAAGTGATTTCCATTCTGAGAGTTTATTGAAAACCTCATCTTTACTCTTCAAAAATCTGATCCATACTTTCTTTGAATAGTCATCAGTGAATGTTAGGAAGTATCTACACCCAGACAAGCTTGGCTCGTTTGAAACAGAGCCCCAAAGATCACTATGTACATAGTCTAGTGTTTCCTTTGATGTATGTCTCCCTTCAAGAAAGCTTTGTTTGTGAGCTTTACCGAAAACACATTTCTCACAGAAATCCATAGTGTGTACCTCGTTAGAGTTCAAGTACCCTCCTTTAACCAGGAGATTCATGTTTTTTAAACTCATATGTCCCAATCTAGAATGCCATATGTTTGTGAGATTGGTTTTGGCTCTTACTACTGAGGCTTCCCTTGTTATGACTGAACCTTGTAAGTAGTATAGGTAATCTCGATATTTGCCTGATAGTACCCTCTTCCCATCTCGATAAAACGTGACAGTGAAATCCTTACCTTCTTATTTGCACCCACTTTTCTCTAATTGACCGTAGGAGATTAGGTTTCGACTCATTATAGGCATATATCTCACATTTTTTAGAATGACTGGGACTCCTTCTGAATTCATGATCCTTAATTTTCCAATGCCCTTGACTTCGCATTGAGTGTTATTCCCCATTAACACTTTTCCTCCATCAATTTCTTCGAAATCAAATAAGACGTCCTTGTCAGGTGTAATGTGAAACATACACCCTGAGTCCATGACCCATTCATTCATAGGATCTTGAATGCTTGCTGTTAGAATCATAGGCTGCTCTTTGTCATGAGCTAAGTTTGCTGATTCATTTGCCTTCTAGTTCTTTCTCTCAGGGCAGTCTCGCTTGTAGTGTCCCTCCTTGCCGCATGTCCAGCATTCTCTAGGTTTTCCAGGCCTTTTAGGCCTTTATTTGGATCTATGATTCTTGCTTTTTGACCTTTCTTTCCACTGCCGTGGGTTTTAGTTTCAGGTCTTCCTCTGCCCACTACCAGTCCTTCTGCGTTTGATCTAGCCTTACCGATCAATCCAGCTTCTCTCAGCTCGACCTCCTTGGCATACGCAGATGTTGTAACTTCTTGCAACGTTAGTGTTTCCCTTTCCATTACCATAATTTAGTGTATGTACTAAGGAATCAAACTGCCTTGGTAAGCTAGATAAGACTTGTATAGCTTGATCCTCATCACTCACCGTGATGTTTAAGCTTTCCAAGTCATCCACTAACGTTAGGAATACATCAAGGTTTTCTTCTATGCTTCAATGCTCATCCATCCTGAAACTAGCAAACCTCTGCTTTAGATAGATCCTGTTTGGTAAGGTCTTGGTTTGATAATGCTTTTCAAGTGTTTTCCAAACCCCTAGAGCAGTAGTCTGTTTCATAACCTTGCGCAACACTAGGTTACTCAGACTTGCACATATCATATTTTTGCTCGTTTGTCTATTTCTTTTCCTGTTAAACCCCCTGGCTAAATACCTGGTTTAGTTTCTGTCTCGACGTCCTTTTCCTTACCTGATGAGGAGTTTGCTTCTTCCTCTATCAGCACACTGTCCAGACCAGAATTCTCAAGTTGCATAAGCATCTTGAATTTCCACATGCCAAAATCTCGCTTCCCATCAACTTTTCCACCTCAATCTTACCCTGAGTATTCTGCATGATTCTTAGCTTAACCGGTATAACCACAGCAGATGTCGAACGTTAGATGTCACACCAGTAGTAGATAGGAAACTGAATACCGTTCCTTCAATATATAGTCTGATGCTCTGATACCACTTGTAAGGTTTATTAGCAACTAACTCAACGTATGTTTGTTTGTTTGAGAGACAAGACACAAGAAATTGGTTACCCAGTTCCCTTTCGGTACGTCTGGGGGAAGAACTATGCTTCCAAGTTTCACTATCTCAGGGTATAAAAGAGGTAATACAAGAGATGATATGCTAGAGATTCTTATAACACCAAGAACTCAATCTTATCTCCACCTAACAAGCTCTTCTTCTTACTTCAACAGGTAACAAGCTTCAGATGGTCTTCAACAATAGTCTTCACCAAAGTTTATGTTGTCAACCAAATTGTTAAACGTCTTCCTTCTTCACCAGTTTAGGTAAAGAGAAATCATGTTCCTTTTATACTAAGTTAGGATGTAAAACCCTAACTCCAGATGGGCTTCGATATTTCAGGGTCCAGCAAGGAATAGAAGAACATTTATCATTGGGCTTTATGTCATCCTGGCCCAACACGGAGAAGCAGACAAGATATCTCTACAGAGACGTTACCAGGCTAGCATAAATGTCGCCGATGTTACTATCACTGCAACTTCGGCAGCAGCTCCTTCGTGGCTTCGTCTCCTCCTCCTCCACTAGTACTCTTCAATCTCTAGATTTCTTTCGCAGATTCGATTTCAGTAAAGCTATTGAAGAGAAACTTAGAGAAAGATGACCCAAATATAACAAGATAGAGGATGAAGAAGATTGGTTGAAGAAGACAATAGAGAAGAGAGTTAGCCTAGATTGATACAACTAATGATAAATCAGTAACAATATGCTATAATCTGTATTTTCTCATTAAAGTTTTTAATAAATTGATTTGTAAAATAGTAACAGTATATTGTTTTTATATTATCATTAAAATTAGTATATAGTATAATATACTTATTTTCAAATAATATTTATATTAATAATATATTATTATTAAAATAATAAATCTATTTTAATTATATAAATTAAATTATATTTAAATATTTATTATTATTATTGTTATTTTAAAATAAAATATTTTAATTATAAAATTTATTTAAAAATATATAATTTATTTTTAGATATAAACATAAATTTTTGATATTATTAAATAAAATTAAATAATTTGTATATAAAATTATCATAAAATTTTATTTATAGGTAGAGTGGTAAATGATTCATATATAATATTATCACAAAAATTTATATATGCTATATAGTTTTTTATTTATTTGTAAATAGTATAGATATGTTTAATGTTTTTCTTGGTGACATCAAAAAGTCATTCTATTACTCAAAAAACGAGGTGGCCGGAAATCAAAACCGGAATAGAACAACCAATAAAAACTAAAATACGGTGAAAAGTACGCGCCACTCTTGCTAGTCCATCAGCTGATCGATTGTAAGTACGTGGAATGTGGCAAATACTGAAATCTTGGAATATGCTCTTCAATGCTAAAAACCTCTCCCAACTCTGTTGAAAAGCTCGGCCAGTCTTGTGGAGCTTGAATCATTGCGATTATCTCTTTACTATTAGTTCCAAAGCTTTGACAAGTTGTGTGCTGTAGCATTGCTTCCATCGTCCAGATCAAGGCTTTAAGTTCTGAGTGTTAAGAAGACATACAGTTTTCTTTATTCCTCAACCCCAACAGTTGTTTCTCTCCTTCTGTATCCATCCATACCCATCCATAACCACTAAAACGTGCCTCAGATGTCCAGGATCCATCGAGAAAACAATATTATTCAAGTTTGGGACTTATATATTTGCTTGTTGGATCACTGTATCTTCCGTTGGTAACTTAACCTCAAACCTAGCTTTGCATTTACTCTTTGCATAGCGAATCAGTTCTAATCAGTTCCTAGTAGTTCCTTTGAATATTTATCATTACGAGCTTTCCATATATACCAAATAATCCATGGATAAGGATCCATATCTAACATCGGGTCCTCAATAGCGTCTTTTCCCCAAAGAGGTAGTCTAAATTTGTCTAGACACTTGAAGATGGAAAAACCCATGGACACGAAGGTGTTGATGCCAAACCCACGCCTGTAGCGCATGTGGGAATTCAAAAATGGCATTGTTAACGGTTCGTCTTGGTCGCCACATCTAGGACAGTGATTATCATAACGCATAGGGCACCTTGCTAAATTTCTAGTGACTGCTATATATCATGTCGCTAGTTGCCATATCAGATGCTTGATCTTTGGTGGAGCATTTATCTTCCAGGCTTGGGCTTGAAGTTTGGTTAGACTCGGCTCCATGATTATATTTTCATTCTGTCTTAAGATATTCCTTGCAACCCAGTAGCCTGACTTGACTGTATACATTCCATGCCTCGTGTAGCTCCATCGGAATAAATCATCCCTCTGATTCTGGCTTATGGCCAAACTCCTAATAATAGTGACATCCTCCGGCAGTATAAGGTTTTGCAGAAAATCAATATTCCAAACTTTAGGTTCTCCATGAATAAGTTCATTTACGGTCATACTAAGATCAATCCCGTAATGGAAAGGCCGCGCAGGGCGAGCCGGTATTGTTGGGATCCATGGATCCTCCCATACCCTAATTTGATGTCCAGAATGAACCTTTTGATTTATCCCCAAGGAAAAAAGAGGCTTGGCTGCCATTAAGCTTGTCCACACATAAGATGGGGACGCTGTTCCAGTAGCTCGCAAAGGCGTGCTATGTCGATAATATCGTCCTCTCATTACTCTAACCAGCAGCGAATTCGGAAATTGATTCAATCTCCACAACTGTTTTGCCAATAGAGCCAAATTGAATTCATGAATTAATCTGAACCCTAGACCACCTTCCTCCTTTGGACAACATTTTTTTCCCATTTAGCCCAATGCATCCCTCTTTTTGGAGGATTCGAACTCCACCAAAATTTCGCTATCGCACTCGCAAGCTTATCACAAATTTCTAACGGCAAAAGAAACATGACATAACATATGATGGGAGAGCCAAGGCTATGGCCTTGATC
Source organism: Moricandia arvensis (assembly GCA_905132765.1). Lineage (NCBI taxonomy): Eukaryota > Viridiplantae > Streptophyta > Magnoliopsida > Brassicales > Brassicaceae > Moricandia > Moricandia arvensis. The sequence goes on along the minus strand of CAJHQP010001165.1, from coordinate 2,892 downwards.
AAGACCTCCTTACCACCTTTCGATAACCATCGTCCTGACCATCCGTTGATTCTATGATCCAGTTTGTCTTTTAAGAATGCAAAAAGTTTACATTTAGAACCACTTATATCTTCAGGAATACCAAGATATTTTCCCATTCCTCCTTCATTGTCAATGAACAAGGTATCCTTGATCTCCTGCCTTACAGTGAGGGGAACACGTCTAACAAAGAGTAACGATGACTTATCAGAGTTAGGTAATTATTAGACTCACATACGACAGCTTGATATCTATACACTAGAGTTCGAGTTCTAGAATATCGCATACACGTTGTTAGCTTCTATATCTCTATAATCTTGATTACCTGAAACCCTATATCTAGCTATTTTCTCATATTGTCTTACAACCATCTAATCAATTGCTTCATTGTTTAATATTACTTAATTACTTGCCTTGCTTAATCTACATATCTATAATCTAGTGTGTGCCCAAGCTCCATGTTGATTCGATCCCTAAGTACTACAACTGAACCTCTTATTTGAGAGAGTAAGTTACTCACAGGGTAATTTGAGAGCATATCGCAAATCGATCTCCTTCCCACAAGCAACCTTTCTCTCGCCGGAGAGAACAACCACCACAAGTAGCCTCGTTCTTGGCTGTAATATCCTTCTCTCTTTGCCTTTCTCTCTCTTGATATTTCTATGTGTTTTCCCTAGGGAATTATTTGGTAAAATTGACCCCAAGGGCGATTATATACAGAACGAGGGTTCAGCCAACTGCCCATGGCGAAAGGGTGCCATTTGGTCTACAAAAGGTGCCGTGTACCACTCACTCCCATTCGGCCACCAACTGCCTCAAACCGCCCATTTGCAGGCCAAACTTGGTCCTATACCAAGTACCCTAGCCCATGGACCGATCCCAAGCCATCACCAGCCCACCACCAACCTTGGCCAACCACTCGGCCCCATAACCATCGAGACCTGGCCCAACCGGCCAAGACTCCAACACTCCGCCCAGCTGAGCTGCTATTTCCCAGCTGGCCCAGCTGAGTAAGCTAGTTCATCCAGCTGATGGAGCTGACACACTTGAGCTAGGCTGACTCTGACCTATGCCCAACTGATCGAGCTTCCATTTTGCATCGTCCAGCTGCCACACACTTCTTCCAGCTCCCTCACACTTTTTCCAACTCCTTTACACCTCATCAAGCCGCCCTAAGTATGTTTCCACCTCGATTTGGTTGTCTAAGCCTTCTGATGCACTTAACTTTCATTTTTGAACCATGGAACGCTTACCTTTAGGTCATACGACCAGCTAGCTCACTTCCTCGCAACATGGTTCATCCTAACTATCCTATCTAGGATCGGGACATGACAGAGTACATCCTCACTAGCAATGGGACGATTCTAGTGAAGGGTTGGGTCGCTGTACATGAAATCCAGGAACTCAGGGAGGAAATTTTGGAGGAAGCTCACCAATTGAAATTATCTATTCACCCCGGCCAGAAAAAGATGAATAGAGATGTGAGTAGATACTATCGTTAGCCTAGGATGAAACGAGATGTAACATTGTGGGTAATGAAGTGCCCTACTTGTCAATTGGTGAAAGCGGAACACCAAGTTTCGAGTAGGTTGTTTCAGAGTTTACCGATCCCGGAATGGAAGTGGGACCATATCACAATAGATTTTGTGACTGCCCTTCCAACCCATAGATCCAGGAATGATGCGATTGGATTTATAGTTGATAGGCTAACAATTCGGCTCATTTCCTAACCATTCAGAACACCGATGGGGTCAACTGGATCGCGGAAAAGTACATCGATGTGATCATCCGGTTGCACGATATTCCAGTGAGTGTAGTATTGGATAGGGATAGTGGGTTCACTTCCCAGTTCTGGAAAGCATTCCTGAAATCTTTAGGAACCAGGGTTAATATGAGCACGGCTTACCATTCCTAGACCGACGGTCAACCGGAAGGGACTATACAAACATTGGAAGATATGCTCTGAGCGTCATTCTGGATTGGGTAATTCGTGGGAGAGGTACCTACCTCTGGTAGAATTTTCGGACAACAACAACTTTTAGGCTAGTATTGGTATGTCACCATACAAAGAAATTTATGGTCGACCATGTCGTACGCCCCCATGTTGGATCCTATTGGGAGAAGGAAATCTTTAGAGCTTGATACTGCCTTGGATAGGTTGTCTTTCCCATGAATCACTTGAATGATGTTTAGGAACGAATCCTTGAGCTAGAAGGCTCTTACATGGTGGATGATCTTAACAAAAGGGGTGTGGAATACCCTAAGGTTGTGTTGCTATGGCTATCTACGAGTATAACCTCGTATAGGTTGATGCTTGTTGGAAATCACGTAAACAGAAGAGTTAACTTCCTAATGGTGATTGATGGATATGACCACGTGAATGGAAAAGATAAAAGTCTCAGAGAGACAATAGTAAGCCAAAATCTTGATGGTTTTATTAAAAGATTGCATGATTACATTATGTGCTCAACTTTGGCTTATATAGAAAAATCAGAAAACTCTAACTAGAAATTTTAATTCTAATCTAAAAAGAAAAACCAAAAAGGTACTCCTAATGGGTTTAAAAACCACAAAACCTATTTCTAATTGGTTTATAAAACACCAAAACCTAAACCAAGTTGGTTTGACACCTAACTAAAAAGCTCTAAAACATAAACTAAATATATCGACTAAGTAAAGCTCAAGTTGGTCGATCCTTTCTCTTAATGGCTGATAAGACCCCTTTTGCTCGTCCTTGACTTGAAAAAAATTGTTTAGAACCATATTCATGTCCTTTGGCCCGTACAAAGTTAGTTGGCCCAACCAAGAAAGCAATTAGATTGAGATTCTTCTCTTTTGGGCCGATAAATCCTTGTTTCGCCCACCTTCATACAC